>BPLQ01010569.1:0-83427 GCA_021605075.1 Caerostris darwini | reverse complement strand
ACCGAATTTATCATTCTAAAAAAAAAAAACTCATTTGACTAAATATTCTATCATGATTCCTCATCATTTCGGGTTCACCCCTCAACTTTCCACCACTCATCAATTACTACGACTAACGGAATTGATCTCTGAAGGTCTATCTAATAAAATGCTAACAGGAGTCGTTTTCCTTGATGATGCAAAAGCATTCGACAGGGTCTGGGTCGATGGTCTACTTCACAAATTACACGCTTACAAATTTCCACTCTACATTATTCTTTTAATCCAATCCTATCTCAATAATAGATCTTTCTCTGTTAAAATCAATAACTATATCTCCTCTCAGAGAGGTATCAATGCAGGCGTGCCCCAGGGCTCCCTAATTGGTCCGTTTCTGTTTAATCTTTACATAAATGATATTCCTACTACTAACAACGTACACCTCAGTTTATATGCAGATGACACAGCAATCGCTGTCTCTTCTAACCACATTCAGGATCTCACTATTAAATTAAATCAATATCTCAAGCAACTTGAAGCTTGGCTTACAAGCTGGAAAATTAAAATAAATGTAGAAAAAACACAAGCTGTACTCTTCACGAGACGCAAAATTCCTCCGCCTAATGTTTCCCTATTTAACCAACGAATTAATTGGACTAACAATACTAAATACTTAGGAGTATACCTTGATAGTAAGCTAACATATTCTAATCATCTTGACCACATTAAACGTAAATATAATATTTCTATACGCATGCTTTATCCATTCATTAATAGAAAATCCCTCTTATCCTTGGATAATAAACTAATTATTTACATGTACTATTTGCGTCCCATCATCACATATGCTAGCCCAGTTTGGGGTTCTGCTGCAAAATACCACATCAACTACATCAAAAGAATTGAAAATAAAATTTTAAGAATGATTACTGATTCTCCTTGGTATTTTAGGAATGATGACATTCGTCACTGCCTTGCCCTCCCCTCTATTCAAAAATTCATGCTCAAGCTTGCAGAAAAATTCTATGCAAATCTTGAACACATCCCGAATGATGAAATCCGTAATCTTCCGAGATACGATTTCCATCTTCCGGAAAATGCTAAACGCCCAAGGGCTGTTCTTCACAACTTGCAAAGCTCCTAGACGAACTGGCTCAGCTGTCGTCATGACCTCTGTGCTTTTAGTCTTCATTCCTAGAAACGAAAATCCCATCCTACTGTAGATTCCTTTTTAAATTTTGGATTCTTTAATTGTTCTGTTTATTTTATTAATTTTTGTTTTTTATTTTATTTTTCTCCTTGTTATTAGCTATTTTATTAATTTTTTCTTTGCTTATATTTTTAATATTTATTTTAACATGGGACATTGCTCTTAAATCACTTCACCTCCTTTTAACTATCAATGTTTTTTTCCTTCACCAAAGTTTCTGAGATGCAGATAGGAGTTTTAGGCCCCTTCGGGGCCAGGGCACTCCGAAATCCTGTAAAGACGATAGTTACACATCACTGGTGACGTTATTCTTGCAAAGATTTAGATGCTATGCGTCTAGATCAGATATCAATGGGTAGTTTGTTGTTGTCGTATCCCTGAGGTTAGGTTAAGAGGGGGCAGCTTCTGTTTATTTCGATAAATATGATCTATTTGAATCAATTGATGGAATAACGAAGCTTTTTGTTGTCCTTGATTATTGAAAGCATTACCTTTGGCCATATTTCTTATGCTTTATTTTTCCATAATAATATTAACATAAAAATTAAAAAAAAAAAAAAAAAAAAAAAAAAAAAAAAAAGACGGAGAATAGGAACATATACGAATATATTCACAAGGGTAAATAGGAAATTATAATTAAAACATTGAAAAGGAGGATCATTTTGTGCACATTTTGGGTTAATTAGACCGGGACCTACAGCTTAACGTGGAATCCGAACCACACACAAACATCCATGCCACCGCCAGGATTCGAACCTGAAGTTTGTGGTACCAAAGTCCAGAGCGCAAGCCAATTGACCATTAGGCCGCAAGAGAAGATTAGGGAGAGAAAAATATTTTCAAATAGAGTAAAGTCATAAATTTGGAGGGATCTATGAACAGAGTTACCAATGAAATGGATAGAGTCATAAAACTGTTTAGAGGTATTAAAGATGAATTGTCTAATACTGGGAAAGTCAAGAGAGTTTCTAATATTCTCATTTCTGAAGCACTGAGGTGAATTTGTATTTATTCGAAGAACTTTATGTTCAAGTATTTGAATAATTTTCAAATCAGATTCGGCTACTGAGCCCCAAACCGAACTTGCGTATGTGATCTTGAGATGCATGTAATATATGTAGAGGAGTGTTTTATTCTTGACAGAGAAATTAGATTTTCAACAAATGAGCGGATAAAAATTGGGAACAGAAGAGTTAATTGTTTTTCTTAAATTGTTAATATGCATACGATAAGTGAGGGATTTATCAAGAGTAACACCTAAGTATTTAATTTGCAATTAACTTAAGAATATTTTTTCTCTGTGAATTTTGTTAAACAATCTCTGAAAGAAACATTGGTAATAGAAACAAATAACATTGAAAATATAAAAGGTAGAAAGCACAAAGCCTAAATTTTAAAAATTAACTGACAGCTGTATTTTTTTTTATCAGCAATATTTTTTATTATTTTCAATTATATAACTGACAAATGATACAATGATGGCAATAAACTTTTGATATTCAATGCGTTTACTTAATATTTAACCACATTAATTGGAATATATTAAATGAATAAGAACATTCAATAACTAAGGGCATACATAAATTCATATAAAATATCTGTGAGAAACGCCCAATGACTACATCTGATTAAATAGTGCACAAACACATACACAATTATACAAAGATACACAAATTACAATTCATTTAAACAGTATAGTTCCATATAAAGCGTAGATATTAACAGAAATAAGTCTTTTAAAATATTATTATTTTAAGACATTTGTAAGTGATAATGACAAAAGTACAAAAATCGAAGTTAAGGCACAAAGCTACAAAAAAAAAAAAAAAAAAAAAAAAAAATCTTAATTCTGTTTTTTAAGTTTTGCTGTTTATTTATTGTTTTGTCGTGCCACTTGCAAATCTTTTGCTAAAACGATAACTAGTTTTTATTTTAAAATGTTCCCTAGGTGGCGCTGATGATAGGAATTAATTTTAGGCAAACTAATATTTATAATAATGATTTTCTATGTTATTTTTAAATATTTTTACTATTTTTGTTCCAACTGCATTTATTATTTAAATTTCTTTCTCTTTTAGCAATGTTTATTTCTATATTTTATAGATGTAAACTGCGTCATGCACTTGGCAATATTCCTTAAAACGCATTCAACATTGGTTTCATATTTAATTTTACTCAGTTTTTGTTCTTCTATTTAGACATCTTATTATTTCAGATATCAATATAGTTAAATTTAACGTTCTTTTCCGATACAAAAATTTTAAATAATATTCCAATTCCAATTATTATTCCAAATTCGAAATCCAATTATTATTCCAATTCCAATTCCAATTATTTCATATTCCAATTTACTCAGGTTTTATTCTTCTAATCAGATATCATGTTATTTCAGATATCAATAAACTCAAATTTAACTTTCTTTCCCGATATAAAAACTTTAAATATTATTGTTTTGATGATAATATAAATTTATTTGTTAATTATAAATATTACTTCCTATATTGCATTACAAATATTACTATAATAATATTTATAGTAATATAATTAATATATTATATTACTATAAATATTATTATAGAAATTTAATACATTATCATATTACTTAATTTAATTATTTCAAATAAATTATGCAGAGACAAAAAAAAAAAAAAAAACTTCACATAATTTTTTTTGAATCCACCAGATGGCACTCATGAGATCCCAAACGATAATTTTCTTTTGAAAAACAAAAATCACGTAAACTCAGCAACAAATGCTTTTCCTTTTTTTTGCCTGTAAACATGCAAATCTCCGTCAATTAACAACTAGATTATGCTCCGAATGATATTTAAAAGAAATATTTGAATTTTGATTGCTAATTCTATACTAAAAACCAAGCAAACTAAAAGTTACTTAATTTAATTTAAGAAATTAAAAAATGCTTTTTAAATTACATTATAATTATTATTAAAAATAGTTTTGATCATAATTATTCATTAGAAAAGCAACAAATGATTAAAAATATTTTTTTTAAACTGCTAATAATCGAGTTTCAAAGTACTAGTCACAGACTAATTGAAGTTTCATCACAAGGCCACTGATAATTTTATCGTATTGAAGACGGATTAGTAGCGTCATCTATTGTCTAAGACAGGGGTGGCCAACCTGCGGCCGCGTTGAATATTTTTACGGACCGTGAGATTTATTACACTTTTATAAAATATATTTATTTTATAATGGCCAAAGTAGTGAAAACTAATGTATTACAAAAATACATTATGCGTGCATCCATATATTCAAAAATTAAATGTCGAAATTGTGAGAAAAAAATTAACTTTGATTTCAAAATAATATTCTTGCGCCAACAAATATCGCACTAGTAAAATAAATATTTTTTAAAGATTTCATTTATATTTACATATTTTTTATATTTCATTTTTAGTGTTATATATTTCGTTACAATGTGCGTTTAGTATCATTATTATTATATTATTGTTTACAGGTACGCATAATAGTAAACACAATAATAATAACATATTATGCTACAAATTTTCACTCCAAAAAATGTGTATAGCGGCTCTAAATTTAATATAGGGATATGTAATTTTATATGCGGCCAGCAATGTTATGATGCATTTTCAGAGTGGCCCACAAGACCATTTGGGTTGGCCACACCTGGTCTAAGAAATAATAAACTTTTACTAATGCCTTCCAGTTAATTGAAATTTATTATTTTTTTTTGACTTTTTGCAAATCAAAATTATTAACTGGAATTTTTTTTAAAATCCATTGGAGATCTACTTGTTACAAAATCCTTGAACTATAAAAATAATAAACTCATCGTTCGTCAGTACTCAGAACATTTCATTTTATTTTATTACACATTTTTTTTCGTATGACACCTGTGGGTCTCATGTCCCGCTTATGTATACCATGAAGAATAGGACGAATGCGCCATGCATATACTTTATATTTAAGGTATCCCTACAGTGAAATGCTCTATCTGACTTCGTATGGATGCAAGATGGCGCTTTTCCATTTGTTAAGTCTTCTGTAAACGTTTTTTAAATCAGTTTCACGATAGAATTATTTGCCGTCATTTCACGTTTCTGTGGCCACCAAGGTCACCAGATCTCCCTCCAGTGGAGTTCTTGCATTGTATGTATTTAATCCACAAACTGAAACTGATGTCAGTTCAACAGATTCCTCTTACCATGGTACGTGCTTCAGTGCTATCCACCATCTGCAGCATGCAAAGTCTTACGGTGGTTGAAGGAGGTCACTTGCAAAATTTGTAAAACACATTAAACTCTTTTGCTTTCATTTACTCCTATGTCTTTATTGGTTGTTTTTAATTTTCTTCATAGTGATTTTGAAATACTTCTAAATAAATTTTATTCTTCTATGAGCCTGAATTGTCCATTGATTATACTTGTATATACACTCAAGAGCCAAAACATTATGACCAACTGTCAATAACGAGTTGGCCCACCTTTGGCGCGCAACACAGCTTCAACCTGCCTTGGCATAGATTAATACCACCACTTAATACCAGTTAAATACCACTTCCACCTGCTCACGTGCCTTCACGTCATCCAGGCGAGTTCTTTACAAAATGTAGGGGTGGTCATAATTTTTTGGTTCTTGAGTGTATAAGTTTAGAAATGAAACTCTTGAGCCTCGTTACTCCAGAAAATCTTTCCGGAATTTAATACCGCACTATAATCACTCGTGCATGGACAGTTAATGTTGCATTAGTGTAAAAAAAGGGCTCACAGATGTAAAAAATATATTGGAAAATAAAGAAAAGAAAGTGTTCAATACATTTTCTGAACTGTTTGCAAATTTTACAAATATAATAACAATAAGATTCTTAAAATGTCTACGTAATGATAATTGACACACATATCAATTGTCCTACTTATCATAGGTAAGAGAAAGGAAAACTGTATCCTATTATATTTTGTCAGTATCATAAATTCATATTTGACGGACACATTAATGTGTGAATGTGATGCTGTAACTTCCAAAAAATTTTTAAGTTTCCTGATTAGTACGACATTTGCAATCGTCATTTCTGGAAGTATTAGCATTGGCATCATTCTATGTTTAACTCAAATGGTCCTGAACGGCCGACTGGCTAGCGCTGTGACGCTCGGTAACTCAGGTTTCGGGTTCGAGTCCCGGCGGTGCCATGGGTGTTTGTAGTGGTTCGGAATCCACTTTAAACTGTAGGTCCCGGTCCTAATAGGATCGCAGAGTGTTGCGGGGGCATTGTTACTCCGCGTCCGTATCTTCAAGTTACACGCGCCTTCTGGGTATTGCAAAGTGAGTAACGTCTGTGCAGCGCTTGCCTTAAGGCATCCAAGACCAAGCTGTCTAATTGTTTGCCAGCTGCATTGGAACAAAAAAAAAATGTTTAACTCAATTAATTGAAAAATATAATAAATGGGTAACTATATCTAAAAAGCTACATCTCCAACCCACAGCTATGTGAAGACCCTTTTAGGTTCGACAGAGGAGAAGTGATGTTATAATGCCGAACCTAATTGGGTCTTCACGGCATGACTTGGAGATGTACACACACATACCTCCGGAATCTCTCATACATAGAACAAAATATCGATTTATTTCAATAGTGGTAAGAAACTATATTTCAGAATTCGTCGGTATTTTTTTGAATGTGACCGAAGTTACATATTACATAACGTTTCTGTCAAAGAACTGTTCAATTATCATTATCCGATTGCATTGGAAACCAATCATCTTTTATCTCATAAACAAAAACATATACAGATTAGAATCCTTGTGAGAAGATCAAAGCAAATTGGAAATCATTCCGGAATTTAATACTACACTATATTCACTCGCGCACAGACAATAAATGTTGCATTAGTGCAAAAATGTCTCACAGATACAAAATATTACATTGGAAAATGAAGGAAAAAAAAATGCTCAATACAATTTTCAGAATTATTCATAAATTCTATAATTATAGTAACAGTATTGTTCTTAATCTGTCGAAGTAGGGTTAATTGAAACGAAATCAATTGTCCATTTGTATCATAAGAAAAGAAAAGGAAAACTGTAATATATAATATTTTGATAGTACCATAGATTCATATTTGAAGAACCCATTTAAGTGTGAATGTAATACTGTAATTACTAAAACAATTTTAAAAATTCCTGATTAGTACGACATTCACAATCCTCATTTCTTGAAGTATTAGCACTGCCATCATTCTAGGTATATCTCAGTTAATTAAAAACCATAAAAAAATAACTACTTAGATCTAAAAACCTACATCCCCAACCCACAGCTAAGTGAAGACCCTTTTAGGTTCGACAGAGGAGGAGTGGTGTTATAATGCCGAACCTAATTGGGTCTTCACGCCATGACTTGAAGATGTACACACAGATACCTTTGGAATCTCATATATATAGAACAAAATATCGAATTATTTAAATAGTGGTGAGAAAGTATATTTCAGAATTTGTTGGTCTTTATTTGAATGTGATCAAAGCTACATATTGCATCTCTTGCCCTTTAAAAGACGGTTGAATTATCATTTTTCGAATGCATTGTAAATCAATCTTTTTTTATCTCATAAACAAAAATATATACAGATTAGTATTCTTGTAAGAAATACAAAGCAAATTCTGTTTTCTGTAATGTATACAGAGTTAAACGTTTGAGGATTAGATGCTCAATCACTTTACTGCATTTAATAATAAATCATCATTAATTATTAAATAAATGATAAAGTAGTTAAAAAAATATACATGTCCAGAAAAACTTTGCATTTTTAGTTTTTTTGAAAATTTATTGAGTAATAATATCAAATACATGTGAAATAACAAATATTTCAAAAGCTTAAGTAAGTGTTTGAAATATTTTTATCTTTCCTTTTTCTTTTTTGAAATTTTTGTACATAATTTTTCTTTCGATTCTTTTGAAATTGTTGGAGTACATTTGGATAAAAGTTATCTCTATATCTTTGTACGATAGAATAATTTAAAAGAGAATGAGATTTATGATGTATATTTAATATATGCGTATGCTTTTTACTTCAAGAAATGTTATTAATTTTATTTATTTGAATGAAAAAAAATTATTTAATAATTGACAGTATTTTAAATTCATCTTAAAATATTTCATATGTCATTTTAAATGGTCTATTTTTCTCCATATAACAGGTGGGTTGAAAAGTTCATAGGGTGACACATAGATGGCGCTGCTAGTATTAAATCTATATGATTTTTAGTTAGCCATAACCTTCAAAAGACACGTGTTTAAACTTGACAGCTGTTGCACTATTAGTATGGGAGTTATAGCATTTTTAGTGTTCATCACGTGCAGTCCACTCGGCTGACTGTCGATTGGACTCCGGTGTGAAATGATGGAGCCATGTTTCATCCATTGTCACATATCGACGCAAAAAGTCGGGTTTATTACGATTGAACAGCTCCAAACACTGCTTAGAATCATCAATTCGTTGTCGTTTTGGGTCGATTGTGAGCTCGCGCGGCACCCACTTTGAACAGAGCTTTCGCATATCCAAATATTCATTCACTATATGTCCAACACGTTCCTTTGATATCTTTAGAGTCTCAGCTATCTCAATCAACTTTACGGTTATCAGAAATTATTTTGTGGACTGTTTTGATCTTTTCGTTGGTCACAGCCTCTTTGGGGCGTCCACTGCGAGCGTCGTCCTCGGTGGTCATTTCGCCTCGTTTAAATTTAGCAAATCACTACTCTACGGTTGATTTTCCTGGTGCAAAGTCCAAGCCTTGGCTTCAATAGTATTTTTTTTCGCCAAAAAGCAATGCTTTATTAACACACGAAATTCGTTTTTATCCATTTTTTTCAAACTAACAAAAGTTGCTTCACTAAAAATGCTATAACTCTCATACTAATAGTGCAACAGCTGCCAAATTTATACACGTGTCTTTTGAAGGTGAGGGCTAACTAAAAATGATATGGATTTAATACTAGTAGCGCCATCTATGTGTCAGCCTATGAACTTTTGCGCCTACGTGTTATGTGTTGTGAAATGCTCTGTATTCATATTGAAAACCTTAATTTCATAATCAAAATGCACCTGGAAATTTAGTTTTAGTTTACTTAAATGGTTGGGGACATAGGCTTTGATGTTATAACAGAAGCGGACGTACCAGTTCCTATGGGACAATAATAATTTCGAAAACCTGTCCATAATCACATGTGTATTAAAATTAACAACCTGCATTTACATTACATATTCAAAGAAGAACAATATGAATTTAGAATTAGAAATTACAAAAATAAAGAAAATATACTAAAAAGAGAAAGTTATTAAAATTGGTATAATTAAGGGCTTGTTTTATGTTTCCATAAAAATAAAAGTTAATAAGAAGCTAAAAATTCTGGAAAGAACAAGACAGTTAAAAGTAAGCATATTTTTCTTCTGAATAGTTTGGTTTGTAAAAATTAAGAATAAAGTTTAACTAGATGGCGCCACCAATCAGTGAAGTTATTGAAGGACGAAAATGTAAGAAATAGCCAGCATCAAAAAAATTACGATGGACATCGTAGAGAAAGGGAAATAAAAATTTAAATGACACAAAACAAGTCCAATAGTCACAAAATAGTAAATTATTAACATCGGTACTTACGTACTAACGGTACCTTGGCGACAGTTGCGCCAATAAAGAGCACACGCGCCAACCGCAGCTACAGATTTGGCTGTTTTTAAGTGGCGCCAATCTACACTTAAAATTTTTGTTTTAAATAATAAAATATATAAAATACTTCATTTAAAATCAAAACGCTTTCAAAATTCAAAACACTTTCATCAATTTCCACAATGCAATTTGGTCCACCTACCTTCTTTTTTGGTTTATTCTCTATATTCTAGACACATAATTCACGTATGTAATTGTTCCAATCTATAACAGTTTTATCCGATAAATCAAGTTGCTTTTCACAAAATTTAATCGACGTCAACTCACACCAGCAGTATATGAATCTCAAAGCCGTACAAAATGGAATTCTACTTCCCTCAAACCAGTTGTCTTTTCTAAGTCCTACTCGATAAGCTCACTGACTGAAATTGCATTTCCAAAACTTACGTTCACCAAAATAAAGTTTCATGTCATGGGAATTGGGATGTTTTCGTTGTTTTGGTAAAATATTTCGCTCCTGAAAAAATAAACTTGCATCTTGTTCTGTTTCTGGCAAATCCCAAATACGCATTTTCGTAGCACTAAAAAATGGCGTCAAAAATCAGCAAATCAGAAGCTGTTATATTGGCGCCATTTAAAAACCGCCAAGTCTGTCGCCAAGGTACCGTTAATGAGTAAGTACCTTAACACCAGTTATTCATTTGCTCATAGAATCCACATGCTGTTTTTAGTTATAGGAACAACTCGTAGGCAGTGTCGTAGATGTCACGAAACCTTTTTCTGAAGCTAGAAACTCTAGGTTGGTAGATAGGGATGTTTTGAATAAATTCTTTACGAATTTGAGGGCATTTCTCATAAAAATACTTAGAAATTTTGAATTTTTTTTTCCTAATGCAGCTGGCAAAACTTAGACAATTGTCTTGGATGCCTTAAGGCAGAGATGGGCAAATATTTTCGTTCGTGGGCCGAAAATCGAAAAAAAAAAGTTTGGTGAGCCAAGATAAATTTTTCTAAAATTTTAAAAACAATATACAAGTATTACAATTTAACTATGTTAATGGGATGAATGAAATTGCGGTTTCATTTTTAAAAGTTCCTTATACAGTGGTTCGAAGTGAAGTGTACTGATTCTAAGGAACGAGGCTAAATGCTCATATGACAGTCTACTTCTGAAATAATTCTTTCTAAGGTTCATAGTTGAAAACACTTGTTCACATATATAAGATGAAGCAAACATAGCACTGATTTTCTGGGCGTGAGATATTAGATTTGGGAAACTTACTTTCGATACTGATTTGTAAAACTCTAACTTTAGCATATTTAGAAGCAACTACTTGAAATGATTGTTAGATTGCAACTCAATTAATTCAACCTGCAAATCTGAACTCAGTACTTCACAATTTACGTTGAAAGGCATGGTAAAAATATCCAATTCTGTTTGAATGATACTGAAATCTTGAAATCTGCATTCGAACTCAAAATGCAGTTTTTTCAAGCTATCTTCATAATTCTTAAGCTTCACTTCATTTACTGAGAGTATTGAATTTAACCACGGGAAATGAGATAAAAATAATAATATTAAAAATTATAATTTTTTTTTATAAAAAAAATAATATTTATTCAAAGTAGAAAAAGAGATGGATGTATAATATATAAATATATATATCTTTTAATTTGCCTCGGTCCGGCAAATTAAAATTCTGTAGTTTGGCCATCCCTGTCTTAAGGCAAGCGCCGCACCGACGTTACTCACTTAGCACTACACAGGAGGTACGTGTAGCTTGGAGATAAGCTACGGACGCGGAGTAACAATGGCCCCGCAACGCTCTACGATCATGTTAGACCGGGACCTACGGTTTAATGTAGATTCCGAACCACTACAAACATCCAAAGCACCGCCGGGATTCGAGACGAAATTTGTGGTACTGAGTGCCAGAGCGTTAGCCAATCGGCCATTCAGGCCCATTTTATGAAAATAGCCACAAGGAAATTTTTTTTTGTTATATGATTTGGTTCTAAAGGATAGATGCAAATTGAATGAATTTAATGATTCTTTTTAAAAATAAAATATTTATTTTTGATGAAAACTAAATATATAAAAAAATATTTTGTGATTTTTAAGTTACCACTTTAAAAATATTTAACTCAATTTTGTGTTATATATAAGACGTAAGTAGAATGACAATGCGTACAACTTCGACTTGTAGCTTACCCTCGCAATAAAATGAAATCGTATTATATCTGAAAAGCGCGTCTTTGTTAAAAGCTATCGGTTGAAGTTGTATTTTTGATAATTTTTACGCGAAATTGATTTTTTTTTCAATTCCTACTATTAGTTCACACTCTCCCTATATATATCTTGTTCAAATTTTCAATCGGTTTCCTTTTAGTCTTTACCGTTCTCTTTCCCGAGCAATACGCTTTCATCTTTCCAATGGATAATCCAAGAAAGAAGCTAAACGGCTGTTGCGCAGCCACGGAGCTTCAACAAAACTGAAATCATCATTCAATCGTTAATAAAATACTTTTTATTCATCCACTCAAGTTCAAATACATGTTTTTTAAACTTGTAGTGGATGACACTTGGGTTAATACAGTTTTTCAAATATTAATTCATTAATTAAATTTAAGTAATTAATTTTAGTTTTTTTATAATACTCCTTTAGATTTAAGTTGAATGTATCTACCAATAGATGGCACCAGAAATAAGAGGAAAATTTCAACTTGAAATGAAAACCCTTCTTTTTCATTCATTCAATTCCTACTGTTAGTTCACACTCTCCTTATATCTTGTTCAAATTTTCAATCGTTCATAAAATACTTTTTATTCATCCATTCAAGTTCAAATACATTTTTTTTAAACTTGTAGTGGATGACACTTGATGTTAATACAGATTTTTCAAATATTAATTCATTAATTAATTTTAGTTTTATATGGGAGAAAAAAATTTCTCTTATATAAGATATTTAGCAGGATATACATTTAGGAATAAATACCGTCAGTGGCGAAGCGTGTAGAGCGCTGGAAAGAAATTTCTTTTTCAGGCTTTTTTTTTCATTCTAGGTTCTAATCTGAGTCAAGGAGAGAACAAAATGGAAAATGAAATATGTGAACAAATTAGTGAGAGAGAGAGAGAGAGAGAGAGAGAGAGAGAGAGAGAGAGAGAGAGAGAGAGAGAGAGAGAGAGAGAGAGAGAGAGAGAGAGAGAGAGAGAGAGAGAGAGAGAGAGAGAAAAGTTTTTCTATCTTGAACTAAAAATGAATGAAAATTATTTATAAAGGACTTTCAGCAGCAGAGTGAAAAAAAAGTAGGAATTCCTACGAATTGAATAAAATATTTTTTATATCAATTCCTACGAATACGCAAAATTCCATGGATCGGGCCAACACTCCAGCCTTGGATCGTCGTCTTCTGCTGGGTCGGCCGTACGAAGTCCTGTTTTTTTCCAGAGGACTTGAACGTATAGAGGCAAATGATGACTGAAAACACTATCATACAGGCCACATGTTCTTACACTGTGTGTTGAAATCATTGCATCAATGCTCGCCCGAGATCTCGTTATACACTCATGTCCATAAATTAAGGATAATTCAGAATCACACTGAAATTGAACTCTAAAATAAAAATTTCACCTGTAGAATTATCACACACATCTTGAAGAAGAATATTCAAATTACAGGAAACCACCAGATGGCGCGGATAGTACGTCACAATGACGAGAGTGTAAGAGAGGGGTATATAAGGAATGGTGGCAAAGAAGTAAAATTGTTCACAAGCGCTTTAAAAGCCTTTCAGTGCAATAACCGCATAGTTATGGCACAAAGGAAGCATTTGGATGATTTTGTACGTGGTAGAATTATCGGACGACTGGAATGTGGACGTACCCAGCTGGAAGTATCCGAGGAACTTGGAATCGCCCAGAGTGCCATCGCCAGGCTTTGGCAACGATTCCAAGAGGATGGTAATGTGAGTAGATGTTACAGCACAGGTCGCCCCCGAGTTATAACGCCGAATGAGGACCGGTATTTAGCAGTTACTGCCAAAAGAAACAGACAGAGCACAGCATCAGACCTGTCGCGTCAGCTATCTTCAGCTACCAGTACGACAGTTTCAAGGCAGACCGTGTACAGATGCTTAGGGCACATTGGTCTATATGCTCGTAGGCCTGTCAGATGTGTTCCACTTCCCGCAACTCACTGTGGCCTGCGACTAACCTGGAGCAGAGAGCATGCATTGTGGACACCGCAACAGTGATCTTGTGTGATGTTTTCCGACGAGTCCAGGTTTAGTTTGCAGTCTGATTCTCGCCGGACTTTCATATGGAGAGCGCCAGGTACCCGTTTCCACCAAGAGAACACCATTGAACGACACCGCTACGGTGGTGCAGGATGGCTCGTTTGGGGAGGAATTATTCTTGTTTCCAGAACTGACCTGCATGTTCAGAGCGTAACGATGACAGGCCATATCTATCGGGATGTCATTCTGGAACAACATGTACGTTTGTTTCGGGGCGCCATGGGTGCTGAATTTCTGTTTATGGATGACAACGCCCGTCCTCACCGTGCAAACATTGTAGACGAATGCCTTCAATTGGAGGATATCACCCGTATGGATTGGCCCGCATACTCACCGGACTTGAATCCAATAGAGCATGTGTGGGATATGCTTGGCCGACGAATTGCAGCCCGTCAACCCCCTCCCACCTGTCAACCGGAGCTTCGGAGGGCATTGCTTAATGAGTGGTGTAATATTCCCCAAGATCAGATTGATAATTTGATACTCAGCATGCCTAGGCTTGTAAGGCCTGTATTGCATTGTCCGGGAGACATACTCCATATTAACCATCATACTAACCATGTTATACTGTTTTTTGTAAATAGGTTCTTTTTTGAAATTTGCTCCAGGGAGTAAAAATCGCAATTTTTATTAATTATGTCAAACATATAGCATCTTTTTTGCTCTTTACCTTTTGTTTAAGAAATAGACTTTACAAATAAGTCAAATTTGTTTTGCTTCTGTCTCTTTCTTTGCCTGAACTTCATTATCCTTAATTTATGGACAGGAGTTTATATTGAGCAATGTTACTTCTCAAAGCCATGTAGTAAATATGAATGGCCCCAGTAGGGATTCGAATACCGGTATACCGGGATACCGAATACCGGTACTTTGAGCCATTTGTGCAATTTTGAAATACCGGTATTCACAAGTGTAAATACCGTTTTTTCGTTATTTACTAGAAATTTAGAATTCTTACTTTAATTGTTATTTTTTATCCACAAACCTATCCACATTCAGAAGAATTCGTTACAATTATCGAAGATTATGATGACACTAAGGTCGAAAAGGAATTGTCGCTTGAACAAAAATTAGAATTGGAATAACTAAAAAATTTCAGCAACCAAAATACAATGCAGAAATCAGCTATATCCAAAACAATCCGACGAGAAATAGATTTATTTGAAGAAGAGGTATTTAGAAGTAAATACTTGGAAACAGTACCACCCACTAGCATAGATGCTGAAAGAACATTTTTGAGGGCTGTTAATTTTGCAGAAAATTACGTTCCAGGCTTAATGATAGTACAATTGATGCATTATGTTTTTTAAGATCACATTTCAAAAATTTGTAATAGCACCACAGACTGAATAGTGATATTTAGACTTTTTTTATGATTTAAATAAATAAGATGTTCCTTTACTTTGTTTGTGATTCTTTATACACTGCTACAATTTATAAGTTACAAATGTTTTTGTGATATTTACATTCTCTAATAAAACTGCAAATAAAACAAAAAAACACCTGGGTTTTCTTTCTTTTTTTAAAATTTCTACTACCGGTATTAAAACCGGTATCCCGGTATTAAGATCTAAAAAATACCGAATACCGGTATTGAAATGTTGGTCCGATATTGCAACCCCTAGGCCCCAGTAATGCCATCGTAGCTCTATGCTGGTTTTGCATATAAGACGGCCACATGTACTTTTGTTTTAAAGTTTGCAACTAAGGCGTGAATCCCCAGATCTTGATTTGGAGACATTTTAACGCTTTCTACTAAGGGTTTAAGATAGTGTTTGATGTATATGGACACACCGCTCGGCCTTCGCCGTGAAAGATCACTTACTAAACGATGGTGATCGAAACCATTTAATTCGAATGTATCTCTTAATATCGTCCACGTTTCAAACAACAGCAAGATATCACTATTCATATTCACATTGCTTACATTCGTTAAAAAAATACACTGAAAAAAAGACTTACATTTTTAAAAGACACATTGGTCTTAATTTTTGGACACAGCAGTATGCAAACATTTTGCGATTTTTTAAATTACCACTTTAAAAATATTGCCATTACTTTGTAGTATATATATGATGTAATTAGAACGATATAGTGTACAACTTCGTCTCATAGCTCACCGCCGATAACAACGAGAGCGTTATCAAGAGCTATTAGTTGAAGACGTAGTTTTACTCATTTTTGCGCGAAATTGATTCTTTATTTTATAAACTATTGCGAAATTCAATGTGAAATATTTATTAGTTTACCTGGCAAAGTAACAAATGAATAATATAACCATTTGGATAAATTTTAACAAAGGTTAAAATTTATCTACATGGTTATATTAATCATTTATTTTATAAATTAAATTTTTATTTTTATTTATTTTTTTAAATTTATCCTAGGTGGCTTATCTTATTTGAGTTAATTTTATCAAATTAATTTTTTATTTAATGATTTTTTTATGCTTTTCTTAATATTTTTACTATGTTTTCCTAAGACATTATAATTGTTAATTTAAATTTCTTTCCCTTTTCAGCAATCTTTGCTTCTATATTTTATAGATGAAAACTGCCTCATGTAGTTGGTCCTACTTAATAAAATGCATTTAACGTTGATTTCATAATCTATTTTATTTAGTTTTTACTGTTATAGGGAAGTATCCTGTTATTTCAGATATCAATGCAGTCAAATTTAACGTTCTTTTGCGATATAAAAATATTAAATATTTTTTTTTGATGAAAATATGCAATTATTTGTTAGTACATAATTATTTGAAGTAAATTATACAGAGAGGAAAAAAAGAAAAAAAAGAAACTTCACATAATTATTTTTGAACCCACTAGATGGCGCTTTTGATTTCCCGAATTGAAAATGTTACAAAAAACGATAATTACATAAACAAATACTTTTCATTTTTTTCAATTTAAACATACATATCTCTGTCATTGAAGAACTTATTTATGTTGAGTATGATATTTAACAGAAAGATTTCGAATTTAAAAACACATTCTAAATTGCATGATTAGAAAAGAAAAGATTATTTATTTTAAATTTAGTAAATAAAGAACACTTTAAAATAATATTATAATTACTATTAAACAAACTTCTGAATTTTTTATTTTTATTTCAAAAGTTGTTTATAGCTTTTATTCATTAAAATGTAACAAATGATTAGAAATTTTTTTATGATTATGTTATATATGATGCTATAAATATTTGTGATTATATAATATTTAGATACATTTTTATGTAAAAAAAAAGATTAGGAATATTTTATATTCTATATTTATGTATTATATTTTTTATGATTAGAAATATTTTTTAAACGGATAATAATTAAGTTTCAAAGTATTAATCGCAGTTTACTTGTAGTTTCATGTCAACCCACTGATAATTCATATTATTGAAGATGATTAGTAGCGTCATCTATTGGGAAAGATAAAGTTAACTTTTTATTAATGTTATCTTTAAGGTAACATTATTACTATTATTATTATTATTTTTGAAAAAATTTAAATTATTCCAACTGAAAAAACAACCCATTGGAGAGCTATTTGCTACAAAATCCTCGAACTATAAAAATAATTATTTAGAAGTGTAAACAGGGCTGGATTTAGATGAATAGAGGCCCTAGGCTTTTTCGCTTATGAGGCCCTTTCACCTCCCAATTTTAAGTTTATAAATTACTTATTATGTTTGTTTATTATTCATATGTGTAGAATTTCTCCTTATTTTTGATTCAGTATTTTAGTGTTTACTGTTTTTAAAATAGTGTAATTCTAATTTCGCTAACAATTTCAATGTAGGCCCCTCTTGATCTTGAGGCCCTAGGCTGAAGCCAAGTTAGTCTATAGGAAAATCCGGCCCTGAGTGTAAACTAGGCACACCGACATACACATATAAGATAAAAATATAAATATATATATATATATATTGGAAAATAAAAAAAAAATACTTAATAAAATTTTCAGAACTGTTCGTAAATTCTACAGATATGATAACAGTAAAGTCCTTTATCTATCTATACGTAGGATAATTGCAATGAATAACAATTTTCCCTGTGTATCACACAAACTGTAATCTTTGATTTCTTGATAGTGTCTTAAATCCATATTTAGGAATCGATTTACCTGTGGATGTAATGCTGTAACTTTTAAAACAATTATAAAGCTTCCAGATTAGTTGGGCATTCAGAGTCCTCATTTCTTGAAGTAATAGCATTGGCATCATTCAATGTATAACTCAGTTAATCGAAAACCATAACAAACGACTAACGAATAGAACTGGAATTGATGTTCACCTGTTGTTCGCAAAACAAAAGCGGGAACTTTTTACTATTTTACATTTAAAAATATTCTTAAAGCATTATAAAATTAAAAAAAAAAAAAACAGCTAAAAAATTTTCAAAGAATGCAAAACCTACATCTCCAACCCACAGCTACGTGAAGACCCTCTTAGGTTCGACAGAGGAGTAGTGGTGTTAGAATGCCGAACCTAATTGGGTCTTCACGCCATGACTTGAAGATGCACACACAGATACTTCTGGAATCATGTATATATAGAGCAAAATATCGATTTATTTAAATAGTGGTAAGAAACTATATTTCAGAATTTCTTGGTCTTGTTTTGAATGTGACCGAAATTACATATTGCATCACACATCTTTTAAAGAACTGTTGAATTATCATTATTCGATTGCATTTTAATCCAATCTTATTTTATCTCATAAATATAAATATATACATATTAGTATCTTCGCAAAAGAAAATATTGAGAAAAGCAAATATTGTTTTCCGTAATGTGGACAGGGATAAACATTTGATGATTAAATGCTCAATCCCTTTCTTGCAATTAATTATTAATTATCATTAATTATTAAATAAAAGATAATAAAGTAATAAATCAATTATAATTGTTGCATTTTTAATTTTTGGAAAATATGTTACAGATTAATAAAATCAAATACATGTGAAATTTCAAATATTTAAAAAACTTAAAAAAGTTTTAGAATTCTTTTTTATTTATTATCTTTTTTTTTTCAAAGTTTTATACATAATTTATTCCAATGATTCTTTTAAACTTGTTGAAGTACATTTAGAGAAAAGTTGTTAACTTGGACATTGCACCACACAATATTTAAAAAAAAAAAATGAAAATTGTGTAGTATGATTTGGCTATCTAATTTTTATTAAGAAAGATTATTAATTTTATTTATTTGAATAAAAAAATTTATTAAAAAATTTACATTATTTTAAATTCTCCTTAAAATAAAATTAAAAAAAAAACAGCTCAAAAATTTTCAAAGAATGCAAAACCTACATCTCCAACCCACAGCTCTGTGAAGACCCTTTTAGGTTCGACAGAGGAGTAGTGGTGTTATAACGCCGAACCTAATTAGGTCTTCACGCCATGACTTGAAGATGCACACACAGATACTTCTGGAATCATGTATATATAGAGCAAAATATCGATTTATTTAAATAGTGGTAAGAAACTATATTTCAGAATTTCTTGGTCTTGTTTTGAATGTGACCGAAATTACATATTGCATCACACATCTTTTAAAGAACTGTTGAATTATCATTATTCGATTGCATTTTAATCCAATCTTATTTTATCTCATAAATATAAATATATACATATTAGTATCTTCGCAAAAGAAAATATTGAGAAAAGCAAATATTGTTTTCCGTAATGTGGACAGGGATAAACATTTGATGATTAAATGCTCAATCCCTTTCTTGCAATTAATTATTAATTATCATTAATTATTAAATAAAAGATAATAAAGTAATAAATCAATTATAATTGTTGCATTTTTAATTTTTGGAAAATATGTTACAGATTAATAAAATCAAATACATGTGAAATTTCAAATATTTAAAAAACTTAAAAAAAGTTTTAGAATTCTTTTTTTTTTATTTATTATCTTTTTTTTTTTTTCAAAGTTTTATACATAATTTATTCCAATGATTCTTTTAAACTTGTTGAAGTACATTTAGAGAAAAGTTGTTAACTTGGACATTGCACCACACAATATTTAAAAAAAAAAATGAAAATTGTGTAGTATGATTTGGCTATCTAATTTTTATTAAGAAAGATTATTAATTTTATTTATTTGAATAAAAAAATTTATTAAAAAATTTACATTATTTTAAATTCTCCTTAAAATAAAATTAAAAAAAAAACAGCTCAAAAATTTTCAAAGAATGCAAAACCTACATCTCCAACCCACAGCTCTGTGAAGACCCTTTTAGGTTCGACAGAGGAGTAGTGGTGTTATAACGCCGAACCTAATTAGGTCTTCACGCCATGACTTGAAGATGCACACACATATACCTCTAGAATCTCGTATATATAGAGCAAAATATCGGTTTATTTAAATAGTGGTAAGAAACTATATTTTAAAATTTATTATATCACATACAGTAGTACTTATTTGTTTAAGATTATAGCTACACACACAATTTGTATTTAACGAAGCTCCTTGGCTACAAGATAGCCGCAAGCCTCTATCTGGGAAAAACATCAGATGAGGAGATAAATGCAGTGCATGAGACGGCAGCAAAGTAGAAAGAGAAAATTGTTCTTTGTGGTGGCGATTTCTTTCTTGAGCATTGGTGATGCTGATGATTTAGCATGGTGGCAGCTGCAGTACAACTACACATTTCAACACAAATGATTTAATAATTTATCGAAGGAAATCCTTCCAATCCGTTATAAACCAACCTTCTTTTATATCATAAATAAAAATATACATAGAGTATTATCGTTGTAAGAAGAATAAAGCAAATTCTGTTTTCTGTAATGGGTAAAGAGATAAACATTTGCTGATTAAATGCTCAATGACTTTCCTCCAATTAATTATTAATTATCATTAATTATTAAACAAAAGATGGCAAAATAACAAAACAATTATAGCTGATAAGGAAAAAAGTTTCCTGCTATAATATTGCAGAATATTAATATCCAACAGATGTGAGATATTAAGTATTTCATGAGCTTGAATGATGTGTTGAAATATTTTTATCTCTTATCTTACTTTTTTGAGATCATTGTACATAAATGTTTCCGTTGATTTTTCATAACTTGATGGTATATTTTTAAAAATAAATATCCATACTACTTTCTATGACACAAAATTAAGGATTGTGATTTTATATCTGTGGTAATTTTATTGCCGGAAATGAGCTATAAAAATCGATTAATTATTAATCGAAAGCAAATGAAACTAGTGTAGCGCCAACCAACCTTACTTTTATGTCACAAACAATTCCACAATTTCAACAACGCGGAATCTTCAGGAAATCATGCAAATGTGGCACATCAACACATTGAACGTCGTGTAAAGTAATTGCTAAGACAGTATTTCACAGATGCGCAGATGATCTGCCGTCATTTTCCAATAGCATGGCCTCCTTGTTCGCCGGATCTTACCCCATGCGACTTTTGGTTGAAGGGTTTATTGATGGACAATATTTACCGTAAAAGGCCAGCATCTGGGGCAGATCTGAAGGACAGCATTCGGCACCATATTATATAATATTCTGGGAGAATTACTCCAGCCAGCTGTGGAGAATATGGTGGTGCGATGAGAGCACATTGTTCATCATGAAATGGGACATATTGAGCTATTTTCAGAGCCGGATTTTCCTATAGGCTAACTAGGCTTCAGTCTAGGGCCTCAAGATCAAGAGGGGCCTACATTCAAATTGTTAGCAAAATTAGAATTACACTATTCTAAAAACAGTAAACACTAAAACACTGAATCAAAAATAAGGAGAAATTCTACACACATATGATTAATAAACAAACCTAGAAATGTATTGGTTAAGATCAACGCGTTCGTTTCATTGGGTCTGTTCGTTTGTATATACTAGATTGCACCAAAGTATAGTTCATACGTTCACTGATTGCTGTGGCAAATATTGACGTGCTTTATGCTACTAAGCTCTGGTTTGTTCTTGCATAAATAAAGTGCAGATTGATGTAGATTAGAACAGACAAACGAACAGATCTATTGATATTATTATGAAATAAATTTATCTGAATTGAATTTGCTTCAATATTCAATATATTGAATATATTTCTGAAAATAGGATATATTTTATTACATATTTTGTTTTCGTAGTCAAAGATTTTTAGTATTTGAATTTTGTTTCTTTGTAAATGTTGTGTGTTATGTTTGAGGAGTTATTGTTACAAGTACTATATAAGGGGCCGAGAATAAATGTCCAAATAAGTGTTCTCGATTTTTAACTATTTATTATCCGCGCCACATTTTTTATAAAGATTAGTACCCATCACAACATGTTTCATTTAACATATTGATATATATCGCAGTAATGATGTATTTTATTATCTCTCGTGTAATTTACAAACTTAAAAATGAAATAGCCTAGGGCCTCTTTTCATCTAAATCCAGGCTTGGCTGTTCTAATGCTACTTTTTTTATATTATATAAAATTTATAAAGCATTTTAAAAATTGTGTGTTACAGCGCCACCTATCAATGAATTTTGGTACTTATCGAAAAAAATTCGAATTTTTGGAACATTTGGGAGTTTGTTATACCCAAAAACGGAATATCTACAATCATTTGTGGAAATATATACACATTGGAGATATCTCTTATCTTCATTACAGATTAGATAATTTTAAATTATTCGCCTTATAATGTAGAATTCAAATAAAATAGCTTACCAGTTGCTATGAGTTACAATGTTTAAATGCTTATCACTGATATATATTTTTTTGAGCGAAGATAAAATTGTAAAAGTATGGTTTAGAAGCCAACAGAGTATTTAAAAATAAAATAAAATCATGCATAATATTTTTTTTTTGTAGCAATTAATTTTCTTTTTATTACTAACATTTATTTCTTTTTAAGCTCTTTGGACAACAACATTAAAAAACGGACACCAATAATATTTACATTTTAAATATTAAAATTTTTATATCAACTACAATAACTCAAGTAAACAAAGCTAATTCAAGAATATAAGGAAATAATTTAAAAATACAAATAAAAATTTGCTGGATTGGCGCCGTAATTTGGCGCCAATATTTGGTTTCCCCTCCAAATGTTTGGAAAATATCTAGAAAATCACCAATAGGTAGCGCTATTATAATAGCATACGAAAATAATATAAATACGTTTCTAAACGATAAATGTAGATAGAAGGAACCTTATGATTACTTTTAAAAATAAAATAATAATTTTTTAACACGACAAAATCTATATACATGTATTTTATGTTTTTTTTAAATACCACTTTTAAAATAATGTCATTATTTTGTAATATATATATGATGTAAGTAGAAAGTTTGTATGTACAACTTCGACTCATAGCTTACCGCTTCAATAACATCGAGAGCATTTTCCAAAGCTATTAGTTGAAGATGTAGTTTTGCTAATTTTTAGGCGAAATTAATTCATTACTTTTAAAATTTTTTACTATTAATTACTCAATGCGAAATTTTTATTAATATAGTTAGCCAAGCAACAAGATTACACCTGGCAACTTAAGTAGAATAAAATTCCAAAAAATTGTTGAAACAGACTATTGAAGTGAAAATTTGATTTTGTTATTATTAGCATAGTTTTGATGAAAACATTAATTTTATGAAAATAGTTATACCCCGCATCCGTAGCTTATCTTCAAGCTACACTCGCCCCCTAGATTGTGTTATGTGAGTAACGTCGGTGCAGCCCCTGCTTATGGCATAAAAGATCACGGTCAGGTTTCGTGTTCGAATCTCGGCGGTGCCATGGATATTTGTAATGGCTCGGAATCCACTTTAAACCGTAGGTCCCGGTCTAACATGATCGTAGTGTTGCGTGGGTATTGTTACTCCGTGCCAGTAGCTTATCTTTAAGCTACACGCACCCCCTGGGTTGTGCTAAGTGAGTAACGTCGGTGCAGCCCTTGCTTATGGCATAAAAAATCCCGGTCTAAGTGTTAATAGGTTTCAGGTTCGAGTCCCGGCGGTGCCATGAATGTTTGTAGTGCTGCGGAATCCATTTTAAACCGTAGGTCCCGGTCTAATAGGATCGTAATGTTGCGTGGATATTGTAACTCAGCGTCCATAGCTTATCTTCAAGCATCAAAGGCAACTGTCTAAGTTGGGTATAACAAACTGCCTAAGTTGTCTGACAGTTGTCTTTGTCACCTCAAGGTTTCAAAGACAATTGTCTAAGTGTTTGCCAGCAGCATTAGAAAAAAAAATGAAAATAGTTATGTACATAAAAGTTAAGAAACTGTTATAGTTATTATATAACAGTTTCTTAATAACAACGTACAGCGCCGTTTTATTGCTATCAGTTAAAGGATTTAAAGCCGTTTTAATTTCGTATTTTATATAGAGTATAAAATTTTAATTTAAAATTAAGTGAAATAATAAAATATGGTGTTTCAGCAATGATAAGAATGTTTTATAGAAGAAAACTATCTCATACAGTCTGTCATATTTAATAAAATAATATTAATATGATGTTCAACGAAATGTATTAAAATTGTTTTTGTATTTTATTTTTCTTAGTTTTTATTCTTATATTGAAATATCCTGCTATTTCAAATGCATATAATTGTCAAATTTAATATTCTTTTCCGATATAACAACATTGAATAGTATATTTACGATGATAATACAAATTTACTTGCTAGTATTTCCTCTAATTATTTCTTGTAAATTAGGCAAAGAGAAAAGAGAAATAAAAAAAAAAAAAAACTGCGTAATTATTGTTGAAACCACTAGATGGCGCTAATGATAACCAAAACTGACAAAGTTCTTGTAAAAGACTATAATTAAGTGAACTCATAAACAAATGCTTTTAATTTTTTCCCTTTAAATAAATGTATCTCTTTCAATGAAGAAGTTGATTATGCTGAGTATGATATTTAAAAGAATGATTTCAATTTCATAAAAAATAAAAAAAAAATGTAAACTATGTGATAATATAGAACTGTATGATAAGCAATTATTTTAAATTTAGTAAATAAAATACTATTTTTAAATCAAGTTATAATTATTATTATTAAATTTTTTTTTTAACATACTTATTATTGATTAAAAACGTAACAAGTGATTAGAAATATTTTAAGCTGTTGATAAATTTAGTTTCAAAATATTAGTTGCTGTCTACTTGTAGTTTCGTCCTAACATCACTGATAATTCATCATTTGAAGATGGAATAGTAGCGTCATCTATCGGCAAAAAAATACTAAACTTTTGTAATATATACTAATATATTCAAGGTAATTGTAATTTATTAGTTTTTTGATGACTTTTCTTTTTGCAAATTTAAATTATTTTAACTGAAAAAAATTAAATCCACTGGGAGAGCTACTTGTTACAAAATACCTGAACTATAAAAATAATAATTATTAATGTCATAAAATAATATTATTAATATTTTCAAGGTAGTTAACTTATTAATTTTTTTTGTTGACTTTTTTGCAAATTTAAATTATTCCAACTGAAAAAAATTAAATCCATTGGAGATCTACTTGTTACAAAATCCTTGAGCTATAAAAATATTAAGCTTATCGTTCTTCAGTATGCAGAACATATTTTGTAAAGACCCACAGATGTTATACAAAAGAACTATGTAGTAACAAAAAAATTAATTTTGTTATTACATACTTCTTTTGTATAACATCTGTGGGTCTCATGTTCCATTTATGTATACCATGAAAAATGGGATTTATACATCATGCACACTCTTTAGATTTCATGTATACCTACAATGAAATCCTTTGTCTGATGTCGTGTAGATGCAAGATGGCATTTCCCCATTTTTTAGGTCTTTTGCTAAACGTTTCTTAAAACAGTTTCCTGACAGAATTATTTACCGTCATTTCCCGTTTCCGTGGCTGCCAAGGTCGCCAGATCTTACTCCAGTGTGTTTCTGACATTGTATGTATTCAATCCACAAACTGAATCTGATGTCAGTTCCACAGATTCTTCTTACCATGGTACGTGTTTCCTTTAATCCGCAAACTTCATCTGATTTGAAAGATGTCACCTGATGACAGTTCAATGTGAAATGTTTATACACAGTGTTTCATTGAGTCTCTCCGTTTTTGAAATCAGTGATTGCAAGGGAGGATGCCAGCAATAACAAACAGTGTAATTCAAAAGTCTATACATACACGAATCTATTAATGACTTTTTTAAAAAAATGGTAGGGGATACTTATAATTAAGCGAACGTGTTTAGCTTTATGCTTCACAATATGGAATTAGAGAGCAAATATTCAAAGTACGAATCGTAGTCATGTGTGCATGTGGTGACATTGACAGAAAACCATAGCAGACAGGACTGGATTTGAACCTTTTAAAAAAATGAAAGGAGATACTTATAGTTAAGTGAAAGTGTTTCACTGTATGTCTTATAATATGGAATTAGAATAAATACTCAAAGTATGAAACGTGGTTATTGTAGCCTAGGAAGTAGGTAGGCAGTATTGTAGCCTAGTAGACTTTTTTAAAAAATGGAAGGGGATACTTATAATTAAGCGAACGTGTTTAGCTTTATGCTTCACAATATGGAATTAGAGAGCAAATATTCAACGTACGAATCGTAGTCATGTGTGCATGTGGTGACATTGACAGAAAACCATAGCAGACAGGACTGGATTAGGACCTTTTAAAAAAATGAAAGGAGATACTTTAGTTAAGTGAACGTGTTTCACTGTATGTCTTATAACAGGGGTCGCCAAACTACGGCCCGCAGTGTCATCCATCCGGCCCACGACAGCAAATAGCTTATTATTGCTATAATAAGTTGGATAAAAAAACACAGAATGATAATAACACGGTTTTATTTACTTGCTAGGTAAAGCTTAATGACAAGCATAATACGCAGAAAATTTAACTTAAGCATAACAACTAACAAATAATTGAAATGAATCCCACTAACATTATAAACTAGTGAACATCCCGCGGTTACTCTCGATAGTTATATTGGGGTAAAGAGTATCGCATATATATGTATATCGATGTTTGGAATGTATATATCCTGAATCAAACATATGATTTCTAACCTAAAAAAAATACTAATGAGATTTATGTAATTATATAGATAATGACAGAAAAATTAAAACGGTTTTGGCCCTTGGTACTTACTGGAGTAAACAGTATGGCCCGAAGGCTGGAAAGTTTGGAGACCCCTGTCTTATAATAAGGAATTAGAATAAATACTCAAAGTATGAAACGTGGTTATTGTATAAATTAATGTGGTGGTATTGGCAGTAAATCATTGCAAGCAAAACCAGATTTAGATATGATGATGCCCTAAGCGTTATGAGATATAGAGGCCTTTTAAAGCCCAAATATTCTATGTTGGTGGCAAATATGTTTTTCGGATACCGATTACCGATAGGTAAGAAGTATATTGATAGTATTGTTTTTGTCTTAGCACGTCTGTGGTTGTTCAGCCATACGACGTCGAGCCTACCAGTAGCTGGAAATTATATCATCAGACACATCGATAAAATTAGTGCAGTTCCGTAGGTGATCGAAGTCCATATTGGCGATCTGACATAATCGGCAGATCCCATCCGAAGCCAAACCAATATGCATTGGAGCATTTGAAGAAGGTACTGAACAGTACTGAATAGTTATGAGTTGATGATTAAAAAAATATATATATTACGTTATCAATTCCAAAAAAGTTTATTGAATCTAAACAACACTCAATTGTTGCTCTAAAAACCAGATTAAAGGAAGGGCAGTACATGGAATACGTATAGCATACTTATTAATGTTCGATATTATTTCTTAGATACAACTGTTCTTTACAGACATTTTGAGCTTATCATTTGACTGGTGTTAACTAAAATCGATTTCGCACTCTTTGCAAGGTTTTTGTGCACTATATTAGCCATACTTAGTATGGGTACTCGTGTCTAGGAATGTTAGAAAAATTGAAACATACTTCCCAATAACAGTGAACTGATCAGTATTGTAGCATTTTTCAGTATTGTAGCATTAACTAAAATCGATTTCGCACTCTTTGCAAGGTTGTTGTGCACTATATTAGCCATACTTAGTATGGATACCCGTGCTAGGAATGTTAGAAAAATTGAAACATACTTCACAATAACAGTGAACTGAGCAGTTTTGTAGCATTTTTCCCACGAGAAGAGATATAGTATTTCTGTTTCCAAGGGAAAGGCATGCATATTCTTTAGCGAGTACATTATAAGAACCTATCACTCAAAGTTAACAGCCGACAAGCAGAGTTGTGGGTAGTTATTTTACATACAATTAGTGTTTTGTACTAATGAGAACAACCTGTCACTCAAATTTGAAAGCAGATATTAAGTGTTATGTTTAATGAGATGATAAATTTAAGATAGTTTAAATTGTAAAATAATAATTTTACCATGTAAAGATTATTGTAATTTTTCATCTTTATTATAAATCACTTAGAAATGGTTGATCTTTTAAAACTGCACGTCGCAACTGAAACTGCAATAAAATAGCAAGAGGATTTATGATGGGAAAATTAAAACAAAATATGAGAATTAGAGCTATAAACTTTAAAGCTAAATTATATCTAGAGTTTGTAGGGAAATATATTCTCGATAACGTATTAGAAAATTACCAGAACATATGGATACAATCTTTCAGTTGCGGAAGGAAATTCGTTTTAAAAAGAAAACAATAAAATTAAGTTTGGCAATTCAAAACGTCCAAGATTTATTCGATTACGGTTAATGAGATAATAACAGATGAACTGAATTTCATTATGTTTGAGTTTATTGCTACAACTATAAAATGGGGAAAGCTATATAAAGAATTGGATTTGGAAAAACTTATTGCTCACTGATAAACATATAATACATGTAATGAAGTTTATGATAAGGAAAGTTTATTGAATCTGGAAGAGAAATTTTTACGGGAGACATTCTACATTCATTTTCTATATACATATTTCAGAAGTAAATCATCTACAAGATCACAATCATCTGTTAAAAAAATTGGAATTCATTTTGGTTACAAATCTTATGATCATAACCCCCATAATCAAGCAACCCCAAATAATCTCCTATAATTATTATAATATTATCTAGAGTTTATTTAAACTCATCTTTATTATATGAACTTAAATATTATAGTTTTTGTTGTCGTATTCCCTGAAGAGAACAAGAAAACCAAATATCGTGGTGCTCCTCAATAATATTGACTATGTTGATTGCCAGCTCGAAGTATAAATCCTCTTCCGAGGAAAGATCCAGACAATGCACGGTGGCTGTAACAGTTGGGCAATCAAAGACAGGACGAGGAGTAAGCTTGACATCAGAGCAGTTGCCACATTTTTTGGTATTTTTTTAACGCCATCAGCAGAAATTTTCATATTTTTATGGTGCTTCATCCTTAACCTTGTGAGAGTCGTAGCTGGTTTTGACTACATTTAGTTCTGTAATTTGATATCTAGTTTTGACCTTAGAAGGAATCATAAGTTTAGATTTTGCCAAGGCATTTGCATCTGCAAGGGAGGTAGAAATGGCAATTTGATGCAGACTTCTGGCATTTCTTCACCAAAGAATCTGCAATTTCATTAAATTCCTAATCCACATGAGCAGGGATCCAACTTAACTATTATTCAGTTATATAAAAAAGTATATTATTTTAAATTAACTAAGTTAAGAACTGACTTGAGTAAAGAGTTAAAAAGAGTAAATACTTTAACACATTGAAATTTTGTTGAATAATACTTAACGTATGAAATGAGAAGTTTTAGTTAAATAATATCAAGCTAATTATTAAATTTTTTGTAATTTTGTTATGCAATCTTAATATCTGTTATTTTATTGAGTTTATTCAAACTCTTCTTTTTTCTCTGAACTTAAATATTATTGCATTGTATAAAAAAAGTATATTGTTTTGTATTAACTTAGCTAAAAACCGGCTTGAGCAAAGGGTGTAACAAAATTAAATACTTTAACACATTAAAAAATATTGTTGATTAATACTTAGTGCATGAAACGAGAAGTTTTAGCTAAAAGAAATCAATAATTAAATTTTTTGTCATTTGCACTTTTATAATACAATCTCAATATCTGTTATATTATAGAGTTTATTCAAACTCTCCTTTGTTTTCTGAACTTAAATGTTATAGAATTATATAAAAAAGTATATTATTTTTAATACCTCTCTAAAAAAAAGCCTTGAGTAAAGAAGATAATATAATTAAATATATAATTTATTAATTATTATATAAATATTAATAAATTTAAATATAAAATTAATAATAGTTAATTAGTTGAACTTTAACAAACTAAATCTTTAATGAATAATATTTAAATCAAATGAAACGAGATGAAATGATGATATGAAAGGAAATGATACATATGAAGACGAAAAGAAAGGAAATGATACGTATAAAACGAGAAGTTTTAGCTAAAGTATATTAAATTAATTATTAAATTTTCTTTAATTTGTTCTTTTATAATACAATCTCAATATCTGTTATATTATTGAGCTTATTCAAACTCTTCTTTATTCTCTGAACTTAAATATTATTGCATGGTATAAAAAAAAAGCATATAATTTTAAATTAACCTCAATAAAAAGAGACTTGAGTTAAAAGTGTAACAAAATTAAATACTTTACCACATTAAAACTTTGTTCTAAAACACTTAGCATATGAAAGAAGTTTTAGCTAAAGGATGTCAAAATAATTATTAAATTTTCTGTAAATTTGAATTTTATAATACAATCTCAATATTCGAAGTCTTCCGAATACTCTTTGGACTTCATTAACAGCAAATTGTGTACACATTAAATTTAGAAGAACATTTTCAACATAATAGATCTCATTGTATACACGTTAGTTAATATATAAATAAAATTATTTATGAAAGAAAACTACAATCAGGTTTTCATTATTAAATATATAGCCATATGTAGATGAAATTCTAATATTCAATTGGCTAAATACTTATGTAACTGAAAATATCTATAGTTTTCCTATTTAAGTTGGAAAATTTGAAATTGGGCTAAATTTTTGCAACAAAATTCAATTTCGCCCCATAATTCTGTAATTTACAGTTTTAGAATACAATCTCAATATTCGAAGTGTCCAAATACTCATTCGACTTCATTTACGGTAAATTGTGAGCAAATAGAATTTTTCAGAACATTTTCAACATAATATATTTTGTAAATTACAAGTTATTTAATACATAAGTAAAGTTATTCATGGAAAAATAAACTGAAATCAATTTTTAATTATTAAATATATAACTATATGCAGATGAAATTCTATTATTCAATTGGCCAAATACTTATGACCTTGAAAATAACTGTAAGTAAAATATATATACAAGTTTTCCGATTTAAGTTGATTTGAAATTGGACAAAACGTCTAAACAAATAACTGTAAGATTAAAAGTCGTGAAAATCTAAGAAAATTACTATTCATCGTTTTAGAATTTGACTACAGAAGTGTTGAATTTACTCCATTTAAGCAAATTCTGTTCACATTAAATTTCACAGAGTATTTTCACCATAATATATCTCATATAATACAAGTTATTTAATATATGTAAATGAAGTTATTCACAAAAAAAAAAAAAAAAAAAAAAAAAAAAAAAACTGAAATCAATGTTTCAATATTAAATAGATAATAATATATAGAGGAAATTCCAATATTCAATTTGCTAAATACTTATGCCATTGAAAATATCTATACATAAAAATATATACAAGTTTTCCTATTTAAGTTGAAAATTTGAAATTGGACTAAATTTTTGCAGCAAAGTCTAACAATTTCACCCATAAACAACTGCAAAGTTAAAAGTCGTAAAAATCTAAAGAAAAAAATTACTACTCAGCGTCTTAGAGTAATTTGACTACAGAAGTTTCGAATTCTGCTTATGGACAAGAACTCTGTGTTGAATCATCCATATTTAGTTATCAGTTGCAGACTATCCATGCTACCAATTCAGTGAAATTCAATATGTCTAACGCAAGCACATATCATCCTGTCTTCAAGATTTTTTGATTACGAGATGGTTCCGAGATCTATCATCCAGATGAGGCTACTTTTCTGCAAGGTCATCGAAAGGTCAGCTGTTTTTCTTCTGCCTGTTAAAGTGACCAAAAAGAAATTTTCAGAGTGGTAATAGCGACCTCTAACGCAAGACTTCACAATTCTCACTTGAAGGTTGTCGCAGGTAGGTGGCTTATCTTTTCTATCTTTAAAATAATGAGTTAAGTCTATATTTATTCATCTTAAGTATTATCTTTAGTAGTTTAGACCTATTTGGTGTTATTACATGAAATTAAATATTATATCAGAGTACTATATTCTTTCTATAATATAAATATTTTGTCCGAGTACAAATTTATATATATAAATATTCTATCAATCGGAGTGCTATATTCTTTCTATAGTATAAATATCCTATCTGAGCACAAATTTATATATATAAATATTCTATCAGAGTACTATATTCTTTCTATAATATAAATATTCTGAGAACAAATTTATATATATATATATATATATATATATACACACACACACATAATATAGCAGAGTACTATATTCTTTCTATAATATAAATATCCTATCTGAGTGCTATATTCTTTCTATAATATAAATATTCTATCAGAGAACTATATTTTATCTACAGTATAAATATTCTATCCGAGTACAATTTTATAGACAAATGTTATGATATAATTTTCATAATTATATAATTATTACAATTATTTTTTATTGGAACATAAGAATATTTTTGTATTTGTACATTTATACTACTTAATAGAAATATATTTCATTAACATGCATTCACGTTTAATTATTCTAAAGAATGACACAATTTCTATTTCTGATACTGGGAATTTAAATATTTATAGGGAATAGTACGAAGTAAAAGATAGATTTATAATTTTTCTAAAATTGATAGAAATTGATCTAAAATTGTTTAATATAAAATTTTTGATGGTATTTCTTCTAACTTCATCACAATAATAAGATTAATTCATATCTTGAGTGATGACAAAATAACAATAGTAACAAAACGCATATATTATATATAAGCGAATTTTTAGTATGCATTTAAATATTATTATTATTATTTTGATTTTATACTCAACATTAATAGGTTGCATTATGTATTTTTTTCGAACCATTCCTCTTTTTTGGATAAAGCCAAAAATTAGTTTTAAATTTAAGTGACAGTTTCTTATCCAACATAACTTAAATTTAATTCGAGTGCTAAAATTCTATTATTTTTCATTGAAATAACATGAAAATCTATATAATAACATGAGCATTCAATTAATTTTTTAAAACAATTACAGTAAATTAAAAATTTAATAATGTAACGGATTACAGTTAAATAAGTCAGATTTCCGAGGAAGATCATTTGCAAAATAGGAAGAATATATGCACCACAAAATTAATTTCTTGACGTTCCACTGCTTTAAATGAATTATAACTCTTATATTAATATTTGTAAAATAATAATATCTGTAATATTTGCAATATCTGTAATAATAGATTAATATTTTTAATATTTGGCGTACAGTCGTCATTAAGATTAACAGATACTCATGAATACTTCATGTACTGATCGATAGAATACTAAGTATTCTAATATCGTCATATCTGTCGAAACTCGACGAAGAATTATAAGTTAAACATTTACAATGTTCTAAATTTATACAACATAAAAGGATTAACAATATATAATATTCAAGGATGATGCAAATAGAAATTTTCATTAAATTTAGACTGTTTTACATTAATTATTAATAATTGGTGTAAATAATAATCTACCACTATTTAATAATTCGATCTTTGGTGAAAAACAATTTCTTTTTGTTCGTCTCATGGCCCATCGTTGCTTTTTTGTTAATTGTTTTTTAATTTTGCCATGTTTTTGATTACTCCTCCTATTGCTTCTCCCTTTTTGTCATTTTTTCTCTTTTACTAACATGGACATAATCATTGCTCACTGCCTCTTTTTTACAAATGTGTTTTTATTTGTCATGTGTTTTATTCAGCCAGATTAGGAGTTCAGGCCATAACCGGCCATGGTACTTCGTAAAAATAGACTGACTGACTCATGGCCCAGTGATAACTTGTGCAATTATATCAGTTTGAATATTTTGAGAGTGAATTAAGAAGCATTAAAATAAGTAATAAAAGAATAAGCCAAAGATGGGAATCCTGAAAGACCAAAATATCCATTGCCTCGCCGAAAGCTTAATATTTTTAATATTTGTGGCACAGCCACAACGAATTTGTATTTAACAAAGCTCCTTGGCTACAAGATAGCCGCAAGCCTCTATCAGGGAAAAACATCAGATGAGGAGATAAATGCAGTGCGTGAGATAGCAGCAAAGTATAAGAAGAAAATTTTTCTTTGTGGTGGCGATTTCTTTCTTGAGCACTGGAGAAGATGATGATTTAGGATGGTGGCAGCCGCAGGCTACTGTCCTGGAAAAGCTTCAGACGAGGAAAAATATACAGCGCCCGAAACAGTAAAGTGGAAAAAGGAAACCGTACTTTATGTTGGCGATTCCTTTCTTGTGATGTTGATGTTGATGGTTTGGCATGGTGTTGATGGTTTGGCAGCCGAGAGTTTCTAACTTGGACAAATTTTAGAAGAGGAGCAAATACAATGCATGAACAGCAGCGAGGCAGGCAAAAGGAAACTTGCTCAAAATGTAAATGGAACATATAAACAAAAGATTATGTGTATAATATATATATATATATATATATAAATAAATAAATAAATAAGAAATAAAAGTTATATCCTAAAAAAAAGAAATATTGATAATTGTGGCACAGCCGCCATCAAGTTTAATATATATGGCTGAATACTCCAAGTACTGATAGATAGAATACCAAGTATTCTAACCGCGTATCTTTCGAAAATCGATAAAGAATTGCAATTTCAACTTTAACAATTGCATCAAATGCTATATGTTCTAAGTTTATATAACATATAAGGGCAAACAATATATAATATTCAAGGATGATGCTATTAAATATATTCATTAAATTGTTTAGACTGTTTTACATTAAACTGCATTATTAATTGTAATTGGTGTAAATAATAATTTACCATTGGTTCATAATTCGATTTTTGGTGAAAAAAAATATTCTTGTTCGACTCATGTCCCAGTGATATCTTGAGAAATTATATCAGTTTAAATATTTTGAGAGGGAATTAAGAAGCATTAAAAATAAGTAATAAAAGAATAAGCCAAAGATTGGGAATCCAGACCAACATCTAAACCTAAATCTCTAAATCTCAAAATCTAATCGAAAATCTATATCCGAAGACCTGAATCTCCATCGCCTGGCCTAAAGCTTAATATTTTTAATATTTGTTGCTCAGCCGTCATCAAGATTAATAAATATTGCTGAATACTGCATGTACTGATCAACAGAATGCCACGTATCTGTAGAACATCGGTAAAGAATTATAATTTCAACTTCAACATTTGCATAAATGATTTATGTTCTTAGTTTATATAACATATAAGGGCAAACAATATATAATATTCAAGGTTAATGCTATTATATATATTCATTAAATTGTTTAGACTGTTTTACATTAAACTGTATTATTAATTGTAATTGGTGTAAATAATTAATTACCACTGGTTCATAATTCGATCTTTGGTGACTTGATTTGACCACTGGTTTCAACTTTTGGTTTGCAACTGACCTTGTACGATTCGCAGATTTTCCCCGTCATTATCATTTCACTCTCTTAATAAACTGCACTGAAACGTTTTTGTTATTTTTAACTTGTACTTTTTTTTTGAATTATATTAACCTTTTGGAAGTATTTTTATTTTTATTATTTAAGTTCTCTTTCAAACTACGTTCAGTTTGTAATTCTTAAAAATCCTATTTTTGCTTTATTATTTTAATTATTAAATTATAATTAATAATTGTTAAATACTTTATTGAAAAAAAATTCCCTCTCCAATTATTATTATCTCTATTTTAATTGTTTATTCAATTCCTTCTATTAGCTCACACTCTCCCTATATATATCTTGTTCAAATTTTCAATCGTTCATAAAATACTTCTTATTCATCCACTCAAGCTCAAATACATTTTTTATGAACTTGTAGTGAATGACAATTGATGTTAATACATTTTTTTTCAAATAATTCAAATTAAATTCAGTAATTAAATTTAATTAATTAATTTTAGTTTTTTTTTAGATTTAAGTTGCATATATCTACCAATAGATGTCGTCAGAAAAACTTAAAAAATTGAATGAAAATTATTTATAAAGGACTTTATGCAATATAGAGAAAAAAAAGTAGGAATTGACTTTAAAATTTTTTGTTCTTATATTACTGGTTTTTAATGCAATGGGCTTAAAGTTAAAGTAACTTCCCTTTCACATGCAAAGAAGAAGCTAACGGTTACCTAGCAACCAAGGAGCTCCGTCAATCTACAAATCGTCGCCGTCAACTTTTGGTGAAAAAAAATTCTTCTGGTTCCTTTCATGGCCCAGTGGTATCTTAAGCAAGTACATCAGTTTGATTATTTTGAGTGTTTGTTAAGTAGTGTTAAAAAGAAGTAACAAGTAACTTAAAAAAAAAAAATCGTTTTAAAGTCAATTCTTACTTTTTTTCACTGTATTGCAGAAAGTACTTTATAAATAATTTCCATTCATTTTTTAAATTTATCTGGCGCCATCTATTGGTAGATGCATGCAACTTAAATCTAAAAAAAATTTAAATTAATTAATTAAATTTAATGAATGAATTAATATTTGAAAAAACTGTATTAACATCCAGTGTCATCCACTACAAGATAAAAAAATATGTATTTGAACTTGAGTGGATGAATAAAAAGTATTTTATGAACGATTGAAAATTTGAACAAGATATATATAGGGAGAGAGTGAGCTAATAGAAGGAATTGAATAAAAGAATAAGAGAGAGATAGGTAATCCAAAAAGACCCACACCTTCATTGCCTCGCCAAGAGCTTAATACTTTTAACATTTGGAGCGCGGCCGTCATAAAGATTAACAGATACTGATGAATACTCCAAGTACTGATCGATGGAGTACCAAGTATTCTATTTCTCAGATCAATACTAATAGCGCATCTATCGAAAAATCGATGAAAAGTTATAATTTCAACACCGTTATTTCATTTTCATATAAATTCACTATAATTTCAATACATATTTTAGAATATAATTTTCACTATAAATTATATTTTCACCAATATATAATACGAAAGGATGATGCTAACAGATATTTTCATTAAATTGTTTAGACTGTTTTAAGCCCGACTCACAGTTCAATGGCAACGTGCTTCTCTGGTGAGCATTAGGGCTGAGGTTCAATCCGCTGGCGGCTTTGTTGTAGACACTGTTTAAAAAAAAAATCACACTCGACGGCGTTTGGGATGTTCAACATCTTGCTTCGTTAGTCGGACTACCACTATACACCACACCACATCACTGTGCCTAGAGCTGAGTTGACTCTATACAGTTTGGGAATGATGTGGGTGAGAAGTCTGATTGGGTTCTGTGACGCTCTACGATCTTAGGAGACCGGGACCTACTGCTTAAACCGAATGTTACAAACAGCCCTGGCACCGCCGGGATTCGAAGCCGAAACTCGTGGTACGGAGTGCCAAAGCGATAGCCACTAAACCAGGGATGGGTAAACTGCTGCCCGCCGGAAAGTTCTATGCGGCGGATAGAATTTTATTTTGTCCGTCCGAGGCAAATTAAAAAATATATATATTTATATATTATATATCCATCTCCTTTTCTACTTAGATTAAATATTATTTTTTTCTTCCTTTTTCTCAAAGTACTGATGATCTTTTTACTTTTTCTAATTTTGTTCTACAAAACATAACTTCACCTTGCATCTTCAATTTGCTTCATCTTATATATGTGAACAAGTGTTTCCAACTATGAACCTTAGAAGAATTATTTCAGAAGTAGACTGACAGATGAGCATTTAGCCTCGTTCCTTAGAATCAGTACATCTCACTTCGAACCTCAATACAAGGAACTTTTAAAAAGGAAATCGCAATGTAATTTATCTCATTTACATACTTGAATTTTAATACTTATATATTGTTTTTAAAATTTTAGAAAAATTTATCTTGGCCCGCCAAAATTTTAAGCCGACTTTTGGCCCGCGACCGAAAAGGTTTGCCCATCCCTGCACTAAACCATCAAGCCCCTCCGTTAGTCGCACTACCTGGTGCGAGATTTCCGGGGTTTCTTCCATACGATACCAAATGCAGTTTATTTCCCCCTAGAAGTCTTCCCGGAAAGCACTTCCCTCCTTCTTCAGCGACACGAAGTTAATTCAGATTTCTACCTATGGGTGCTCTATCGCAACAAAAGTTGCCCCTTTCCCTTTAACTATGAGTCCATACAGGTTCGTGGGTTCGGTCTAGATGTCTACCAAGTGGGATAAGAAATAAAAACCGCAGACTGTTTTACATTAAATTGTATTATTAATTGCAATTGACGTAAATAATAATTTACCACTGGTGCATAATTCGATCTTTGGTGAAAAATTATTGTTGTTCGTCTTATATCCCAGTGGTATCTTGCAGAATTATATCAGTTTTGAATATGATTGCTTGTGTTTTGCAGGTAAAAAGTCAAAATGGTATCTATTACGGCACCGTACATGATACCTTTGTTCTTGGGGATGACATATGACGCAAGGAACTCCAAGCCAGGTATCGATATTTATGATCTGAATTATGTGGACGACCCAGTGGTAAGATGGCCCTATTTCAATTAAAAATAATCAATCGCTAAAATAGGATGGTAATATTTCAATTAAAAATAATCAATTGTTACAATATGATAACAATATTTCAAATAAAAATAATCAATTGCTGGAATATGATGGTAATATTTCTATTAAAAATAATTAATTGCTACAATAGGATGATAATATTTTAATTAAAAATAATCAATTGTTACAATATGATGATAATATTATAATTAAAAATAATCAATTGCTACAATGTGATGACAATATTTCAAATAAAAATAATCGATTGCTAGATTATGATGACACTATTTTAAATAAAATAATCAATTGCTAAAATATGAGGACATTATTTCAATTAAAACTACTTAATTGCTACAATATGATGGCAATATTTAAATTAAAAATAATCAATTGCCACAAAATGATAGTAATATTTCACTTAAAAATAATCAATTGCTACAATATGATGTCAATATTTCAAATCAAAATAATCAATTTCCAGAATATGATGATAATATTTTAATTAAAAATAATCAAATGCTACAATATGATGACAATATTTCAATTAAAAATTCTTAATTGCTACAATATCATGGCAATGTTTAAAATGAAAATAATTAATAGTTACAATATGATGACAATATTTTAATTAAATATAATCAATTGCTACAACATAATGACAATATTTCAATTAAAAATAATTAATTGTTACAATATGAAGACAATATTTAAATTAAAAATAATCAACTGCCACAATATGAACGCAATATTTAAATTTAAAAAAATCAACTGCGACAACATGACAATATTTCAATTAAAAATAATCAATTGTTACAATATGATGACAATATTTTAATTAGCAAATATTCAATTGCTACGAGAGGATGACAATATTTTAAATAAAAACAATCAACTGCGACATTATGACAATATTTCAATTAAAAATAATCAACTGCTACAATATGACAATATTTCAATTAAAAACAATTAATTGTTTCAATTTGAAGACAATATTTCAATTAAAAATAATCAACTGCGACAGTATGAAGACAATATTTAAATAATCTACTGCGACATTAGGACAATATTTCAATTAAAAATAACCAATTGTTACAATATGATGACAGTATTTTAATTAAAAATAATCAATTGCTACAATATGATGACAGTATTTTAATTAAAAATAATTAATTGCTACAATATGATGACAGTATTTTAATTAAAAACAATCAATTGCGACAATATGAAGTCAATATTTAAATTAAAAAAAATCAATTGCTACAATGTGATGACATTTTAATTAAAAACAATCAATTGCGACAATATGAAGTCAATATTTAAATTAAAAATATTCAACTACTACAATATGACAATATTTTAGTTAAAAATAATTAATTGTTACAATATGAAACCAATATTTAAATTGAAAATAATCAGTAATCAAAAAGTTTGTGAAAAAATAGTTAAAAAAAATATTAAAACGAATTACGTGAAATTATATTTATATGAATTAATTATTTTTATTTTTATTATTATTAATTATTATCAACTGCGACAATATGATCACAATATTTCAATTACAAATATTTAATTGCTACAATATGATGACAATATTTCAATTAAAAATAATCAATTGTTACAATATGATGATAATATTTTAATTAAAAATAATCATTTGCTACAATATGATGACATGCTATTAAATATGATAATACTATTAATTTTTCACTGAAATAATGAAATTAAAAGGAAAATAATACAATTTTAACAAACAAACTAAATATTTTTCAATTAATTTTCGATGTATTTGTATTATTTTTTAACATCTTTAAATCTGTGCAATGTATTCAAAAAGTTTGTGAAAAAATATTTCACAAGTAATGTAAAAATTTTTTTTTTTTTTTAAAGTCAATTTTACTTTTTTCTCACTCTATTGCAGAAAGTCCTTTATAAATAATTTTCATTCATTTTTTTAACTTTATCTGACGCCATCTATTGGTAGATATAAGCAACTTAAATCTAAAAAAAACTAAAATTAATTAATTAATTTTAATTACTGAATTAATATTTGAAAAAACTGTATTAACATCCAGTGTCATCCACTAAAAGTTCAAACAAAAAAATGTATTTGAACTTGAGGGAATGAATAAAAAATATTTCATTAATGGTTGAAAATTTGAACAAGATATATATATAAGGAAAGTGTGAGCTAATGGAAGGAATTGAAAAAAATTTTTTAACGAGTTATGTGAAATTATATTTATATGAATTAATTATTTTTATTTTTATTACTACAATGGTGTGCAAAACTTAAGCAACAATGTAAAAATTTAGCAGATAGACATGAAATTGCAGAAAGGGAGGTAATACCTCAAGGAAACACACCTTTATGGTGGTTCTGGAGTTCTTGTATGGGGAGGCATTTTGCTCCACGTTTTCGACAGAGGATATGTAACCGGGGATCGCTATTGTGAGGGGGTACTCCTTCCCCATGTGCGTCTGTTCCGAGGTGCCATTGGCCCAGACTTCATTTTTATGGATGACAATGCACGGCCACATCGGACTCTTGCTGTTGAGGAGCTACTGGAAAGTGAAGATATGACTCGAATGGATTGGCCAACGTACTCACCAGATTTAAATCCCATCGAACATGTGTGGGATGCTTTGGGGAGACGCCTTGCAGCACGCTTACATCCTCCGGAGAACACCCAACAACTCAAACAGATGCTGATTGAGGAATGGGCACCAGCTGGTTCTGAGTATGCGGAGACGGTGCGAAGCAACCATTGCAGTCAGGAGAGGGCATTCCCATATTAAGAAACATCTGCTTGTTGTTCTTCCTCTTATAGATAATCATAAATCACGATACTCTGCGTTCAATAAAGCTGGTTTTTTGTTCGATTCCATACCGTATGCATTGTATTCCTTTTTCAGCGCCGATGCTTTCGTCATCCTTTCTCTCCCTCATTTCTGAATGTCATGTCTCTCAGATGATTTCTCGTTGAGTTATGGCAAGAAGTACCCACCTGTTGCTTAAGTTTTGCACACCAGTGTATTAACTATTATTGCATCAAAATGATAGAAATTGTAATGAAATTATTACTATTGTTTTCCGTTCTGTAGATAACAGAATATCAGCAGACCAAGACCACCTACAGCGTAGTAAGTAACACTGAAGAGATAAATAAAGCTTTGGAGGTGGAGGGTGATTTGAGCTTAAAAATAAAAACTGGTATGATTGATGTAGAAGGAAAAGGATCGTACATCAAAAACACGCAGGACTATTCGAACAGAGTGGAAATTCTCACCACAATCTATTACACGGGTGTAAGTTCAATCTTTTCTATTTCTGTAACAAATAATATAAACATTTTTTTTTAAAGTCAATTCCTACTTTTTCTTCACTGTATTACAGAAAATCCTTTATAAATAATTTTCATTCATTTTTTTTAAGTTTATCTGGCGCCATTTATTGGTAGATACATACAACTTAAATCTAAACGAGTAATAAAAATTTTTTTTTTCACTGTATCGCAGAAAGCTCTTTGTAAATAAAGTTGAAATTTTCCTCTTACATCTGGCGCCATCTATTGGTAGATACATTCAGCTTAAATCTAAACGATTATTATAAAAATTTTTTTTCAAGCCAATCCCTACTTTTTCTTCGCTATATTACAGAAAATCCTTAATAAATAATTTTAATTCATTTTTTTAAGTTTATCTGGCGCCATCTATTGGTAGATACATACAACTTAAATCTAAAAAAAATAAATAAAATTAATTATTTAAATTTAATTAATGAATTAATATTCGAAAAAAAGAAACGTATTAACATCGTCATCCATCCACTACAAGTTTATAAAAACGTATTTGAACTTGAGTAAATGAATAAAAAGTATTTTATTAACGATTGAAAATTTGAACGAGATATATTGGTAGTACTTAGAGATAGAGTGTGAACTAATAGTAAGAATTGAAGAAAAATATGAACCGGAATTGTAAAAATGTCGGGTTCTTGATAAACTCTGAAAGCAAAATTCTAGACATTAAAAAAATTTTCTATGATAAATATAATATTTGCGTCTGAAATTATTCGAATTTAAATTTAATGGTCAAAAAATGTGCAAGATTTGAAAGAGAAAAAAAAAGTTACGTTGAGAGAAAAACTCAAATCTTTGGTACTTTTCAACTTTTTGTATACCTTTTAATACCTTAGAATATTTGTACATTTGAATAATTTTTAATACCGTACATCTTGTACATGAATATTTGTACATTTGAATAGTTTATAATAAAGTACATCTTGTACAAGAATATTTCAAGCCCCATAAAATTATTAATAATGTTTAAATGAATGTTAAAATTCTAGTGGAATGTTTTTTACAAATCTCAAAAAAAACAAATTTTTCTTTTTATTATTTATGTAAAAGAAATGCCTTTACACATTGTGCATTTACAGATTATTCAGGGGCTTATAATTAAGTTTATAAGATTATTTTCTGTGCATATTAGCATATTATATATCTTGCAGTACAAAATTAAAATTGCGCAGCTTTTCCTAGCAATAAAGGTGCATTTTCATTGGTAACGCTGCGTCAACTTTGAGAAATCACATTTGTTATCTGAAATGAATGACAGTAGAATGAATGATTCACTAGCATCGGTACTTCTCGATCGTCAAAGTTGACAACGCTTTTAAAATTCGAGTAAAATTTTGTTGTACAAATCTCAAAATATCGACCAAGATTCAAATTTTTCTTTTTATTATTTATGTAAAAGAAATGACTTTACACATTGTGCATTTACAGATTATTCAGGAGCTTATAATTAAGTTTATAAGATTATTTTCTGAGCATATTAGTTTTATGACTGCACATTTGTTAAGAACATCTGAAAACCTGAATGACAGTAGGGAATGAAGGTCTGTTCGTGCCCATTCACTAACGCTTTCATCGACAGCATACTTTTCGATCGTCAAAAGTATTAAGAGGTATCCCATGACAACTTGCTTTTAAAAAGGTGCATTTCCATTGGTAACGCTGGCAACTTTGAGGATTTTGTTGTACAAATCTCAAAATTTTATCGACCAAGTAGAAGAACACTTGATTTTGTAACAAAACCGAAAATATTTTATTTTTACTAAAATTTTTTATTAGAAACATTTACAAATATTTTAAAAATACAATTTTAACATCAGAATTATGATATTCAAACATAAAATACAACAAAAATTGAAACTTTGTAAAAAAAGTAGAAGGACATTATAATGAATGAAAAAATAGTGATTTTAATAAGGAATGTTCTTCCCATTGGCCTTTATAACTTCAAATATTCGGTTTGGAAGTGAATTGTATAGATTAACTTTATAAGATTATTTTCGAAGCTGAGTTAGTGAATCAAATTGCCTTCCATCAGCATAAACTCGACGAATAGCATATCTTTCCACTATATTAAGGTCAGGACTTTTTGGCTGGCCATGGTAAAAACATCCAAATTTGTTAGGAACCAATTTTTGACTCCAGCAGGTGTGAATGGCAGCTCCGTCTTGCTGAAACTTCCACTCTTCACCCCCCAAGTCAGAGCCATAAAAGAAGCTCGGAATTCAGCACTTGAATGTAGTCTGTTGTTTTTGCCTACCATTTAAGAAAACCAGACTTGTCCTTCCTCCGTATCCAACAGCCAACCAAACCATTAAACTCCCTCCTCCCATTTGTCGTGCAATAGTATTCGTCTTCATTCCCCAGACAATGCCAGTAGTGTTGGTATCCGTCTGCACCGTCTAAGTTAAATTTCTTTTCATCGGAAAATATCACAGAAGAGTCATTCTGTAGTCCAGGAATGTGCTCCTTAGCCCACGCTACACGGTTATCAGTGTGAGCTTGTGTCCACTTAACATGATGTTTCCGTTTTTAGAAAATTAATTTTTTAGATCTTTTAATATAGTTGTAAACTGTTTGTTTCTCACATGATTAAGTCCTGCTTGATTTCTTGCCTTTGAAACACCCCCTTTGTTCTTCTTAAGCACACTTTCTTTCATCAAACTTTTTCGGTCTACCAGTTTCTTTTTTTTTTTTCAATTTTTATAAGGATTTCTGATAAAAAAGTTTTTGTATTGGGGCTCACCTGCAACAATCGAGCAATCTCTCTGAAACCTTTACCATCATTTTTGATATTCGGAAATTTGGCCTTTTTGAAAATCGTTCAAAGGTATTCCTTTAGGTATTTCTGAGAACGGAGAAACAGCGTAACTTTTAAACAAATTAGACTTTTTGACAGAAAAGGATAAACAAATGTACAAAATCACTATTTAACTAAAGAACAACTCACTAAATTAAATATATTAGCAAGTGTCCTTCTACTTTTTTTACGCATCGGAAATTATATATACTAATTTTATTATTAATATTAGTGGTAGATGTTTAATTTTTGCCTAATATGAAAAAAAGGGTCATTAAACTAAATCTGCATAAATATCTGGTAGTTAGGAGAAAATAAGAGATATTAATTGGCAAAAAAACACTGTCCTTCTATTTTTTTTACGCAGTGTACAATTTTGTTGTACAAATCTCAAAATATCGACCAAGATTCAAATTTTTCATTTTAATATTTATGTAAAAGAAATGCCTTTACACATTGTGCATTTACAGATTATTCAGGGGCATATAATTAAGTTTATAAGATTATTTTCTGTGCATATTACCGTATTATATATCTTGCAGTACAAAATTAAAATTGCGCAGCTTTTCCTGGGAATAAAGGTGCATTTCCATTGGCGGGAGCTTCGTCGGTTGAGGTTGGGGGTCGACCAGAGGGCTCTTCATTTTCTCGCGCGTTTTCTGCCTTTTTTGAATTGGTTTTACCACTTCTAAACATTTCTTTCCGATATTGAAATGCTCACCGAATCACTTCTGAAACATTCTATACGTTTCCGCAAACAAAATTTAACGCAAGTTCTTTACTCAATTAATCCAGACATTTCAAAAATCACCGGAATCAGTTTTAGCATCTCACAAAACCAAGCGTAACTTCAAGCACTCCGAAGCAAGCATTTTGACGTCAAATTTGACACAAAAGTAAAGGACAGTGCCAACAACCTAAAAAAAAGAAGAAAAAGAAAATTGAAATACCATATACCCGGGAAATGTAAATTGTAAATTGGTCTTACTTTTTGGACACAGTAGCAATTAAAAAAAATTGTTCTGAAACTTTGCAAGCGCGACGTGAGCTGAAGGTGGGCTAAAAGGTTAACAGGTGGGCTGAAAGGTTCGTAGGCTGATACGTAGAGGGCACTACTAGTATTAAATCCATATAATCTTTTGTTAGCCCTAACCTTCAAAAGACACGTGTATAAATTTGACAGTTGTTGCACTATTAGTATGTGATTTATAGCATTTTTAGTGAAGCAACTTTTGTTAGTTTGAAAAAATGGATAAAAAGAAATTTCGTGTGTTAATAAAGCATTGATTTTTGGCGGAAAAAAATACTATTGAAACCAAAGCTTGGTTTGATAAACATTATGCGGACTTTTCACCAGGAAAATCAACCGTAGAGAAGTGGTTTGCTAAATTTAAACGAGGCGAAATGAGCACCGAGGACGATGCAGGCAGTGGACGTCACAAAGAGGCTGTTATCGACGAAAACATCAAAAAAGTCCACACAATAATTTCTGATAAAAAGTTGATTGAGATAGCTGAGACCCTAAAGATATCAAAGGAACGTGTTGGACATAACGTGAATGATTATTTGGATATGCGAAAATTCTGTTCAAAGTGGGTGCCGCGCGAGCTCACAATCGACACAAAACAACAACGAATTGATGATTCTAAGCAGTGTTTGGAGCTGTTCAATCGTAATAAACCCGACTTTTTGCGTCAATATGGGACAATGGGACCGTCATTTCACACCGGAGTCCAATTGACAGTCAGCCGAGTGGACTAAAAATGCTATAACTTCACTAGAAATGCTATAACTCCCATTTGAATGCAACAGCTGCCAAATTTATACACGTGTCTTTTGAAGTTTAGGGCTAACTAAAAATCATATGGATTTAATACTAGTAGCGCCATCTATGCGTCAGCCTATGAACTTTTCATCCCACCTGTTATTTTACTCGTAACTTCGTAAGTTCATTGTTGATTAACCTGTAGTTTTGTTAACAGAAAGTTGAATCCTTCAAAGCTGACGCCAAGCCCCGAGATGGGTGGGAATCACGTTACAGTGTTAGAGCTCTTGGAACCCATTATGTATCCAGTGTGACATACGGCATCGAGTGCATTGCCTCGTTGAGATTCGTTGCCAATAATGCTAGCAACGTAGAAGAAATCAAGGGAATTGTCACTGCAACAGTGGGAACTGGTGGCAATGGGGCTGACCTTACTGCAGAAGGTGAGTGAAATTTTTGTCATGGTACAATGCATTCCATAAGGAGGCAGCCTCTAATTTCCTGTCTGCAACCCGCTGATTATACGTTAAAACCAGTAAAATAATAAAATAATAATTTTAAAGTCAATTCCTACTTTTTTTCCCACTATATTGCAGAAAAGTCCTTTATAAATAAAGTTGAAATTTTCCTCTTATATGTGTCGCCATCTATTTGTAGATACATGCAAATTAAATCTAAAAAAAAAACTAAAATTAATTAATTAAATTAAATTACTGTCTAATTAAATTTAATCACTGTAAAAACTGTATTAAGATCAAGTGTCATCCATTACAAGTTAAAAAAAATGTATTTGAACTTATGTGGATAAATAAAAAGCATTTTATTAACGACTGAAAATTTGAACAAGACATATATAGGGAGAGTGTGAACTATTAGAAGGAATTGAAGAAAGCTCTAAAAAGAAATAACGGAAAAAAAAAAACACGTGAAAGAATTAAAAAAAAAAAAACCCCCTCAAGAAATTTAAGAACAAAACGCATAACAGCAGTCTCAAAAAATAAGACAAAAAAAAAAAAAAAAAAAAATCTTGTATTTGAATTTTTCAAATTTCTTTTCATGAAAAAGTTTCTTTCTATTTTGGAATAAAATTGTCTTTCCTTTCACCAGACGATTTTTTAAAATAACTTAACAGTAGTGTTTCTTCCAAATAAACTTTTTTTTTTTACTTCATTATTTAATAATTATTCAATTATTTTGTAAATACATATTACATATAACAAAACTCGTAAAAGAAATTAAAAACAAGTAATATAAAAAAGAATTTTTTTAAAGTCAATTCTACTTTTTTTACTATATTGCAGAAAAGTCCTTTACGAATAAAATTGAAATTTTGCTTTTACATCTGGCTCCATCTATTTTTAGATAAATGCAACTTAAATATAAAAAAAACTAAAATTAATTAATTAAATTTAATTAATAAATTAATATTTGAAAAAAATGTATTAACATTAAACGTCATCTACTGCAAGTTAAAAAAAATGTATTTGAACTTGAATGGATGAATAAAAAGTATTTTATAAACGATTGGAAATTTGAACAAGATATATATAGGGAAAATGTGAGCTAATAGAAGGAATTGAAATAAGAAGCGGGTTTAACTCTTATACTATACAATGTCCGTGAAGGAAATTTAAAAAAAATGTTCGTGAAAAATTAAATTAAAAAAAAAAAAATACAATCTTCTGAGAAAATGTCTAAAATTGGAAGTGGTCAAGGACACGAAAAATCTCGTTTCCCAAAGCAAAACTCATATATTTTATGGATAATAAATACAGCATTCACAAATATTAATAAATCTGATAGGAATGTACAAGTTCATTGTATATTTCAACATACTTATCTTTATATATATAATTCTGCTGTACATGCAATTGTCACTGAACTCCTCCTAAACGGCTGGATCGATTTTACTTAAATTTTTTGTGTGTGTTTGAGTGGGTCCCTAGATGGTTTATATTCCCAATTGGACTCTATAGGTGGCGCTGCAATCGGGTTCTTCGGTACGTGTGTTTGTCACTGAACTCCTCCAAAACGGCTTGACCGAGTTTGATGACATTTTTTGTGTGTGTTTGACAAAACATGGAGAATGGTTTTATGCTATCCCCTTTGTTCCATGTCGCCACCAGATGGTGCTGAAGCATTTCAATTTCTATACTGTTCAACCAATACTATGAAAATTGGTAATAATATGCATTTGAGTATGGAAAATTAGGTTCGCGTTATTTACTTTATCGTTACTTTCCACCAGATGGTGCTATAGCGTTTCATCTTATATACTACTTAAACGATATTCATGAAAATTACTATGCACATATATTGGAAGAGGGAGAATATATTTACGACATGTAATTTTTTAGAATGTACTTTTTTTGACAGGGCAACGTATATCGTATTCTGCTAGTATACAACATATATTTTTATAGGTTTCTTTATTATAACTAATTGTTTGATAGTGCTATGAATTTATCTATATGATACAATCTATTTTTAGCATTATCTGGCGGGACATTATGTATTGTATAATGTCCAGAAGTATACATTATACAATGCATATGTCTATTAGTCAGATGATGCTAAACTAAGATTGTATCATATACTAATGTGCCCCAAAAGTAAGATCAATTATTTTTTTTTCAAAAACTCTTTATTTATTCTTCCAAATTTATTTCATAGCCGTCAAAGTAATCCCCTCCGGACACAAAGCACTTATGCGAATTTTTTTTCCGATGCTCAATGCATGCTAAAAAGTCATCGGCAGGGATGGCCTTCAAAGCACGCGCCAATTCACGTTGAATCTCTTCAATCGACTCAAAACGGTGTTCCCGGATTGGTCTTTTGAGTTTAGGGCCAGAAGTCGCGCGGTGTGAATACGGTGGTTATGAAACGATATAGGTTTCATTTTTGGCGGAAAGGTCACGAAAAATCATTGCAGTGAAAACTGGCTCATTCAGCGTTTTCGGTACCAATCGAGATTTGGCGCGTTTGAGGCCCAAATTGGAATTGACCGATCCTTTTGAAATTTCAGCATCAGCAGCAAGGTCTCTAATTGTAAATCGACGGTTTGCAAGCACCAAATCTTCAATTTTTTGGACGTGAGCTTCGTCGGTTGAGGTTGACGGTTCTTCGTCTCCAACGCGTTCTCTCCCTTCTTTGAACTGTTTATACCACTTCTAAACCTTTCTTTCCGATATAGGAATGCTCACTGAATGTCTTCTGCATTTTTCTATGCGTTTAAGCAAATAAAATTGAATGCAAGTTTTTTGCACAGCTAATTCAGAAATTTCAAAAATCGCCGGAATCAGTTGTAGCGTCTCAGAAAGCCAAGCGCAACTCAAACACTAATGAATATTTATACATCAAATTTCCACACAGATTCAAGTACAGTTCCAGCAACCTAAAAAAAGAAAAAAAAAAAATTGAAATTCCATGAGTCCCGGGAATTTTAAATTGAAATATTTGTCTTACTTTTTGAAACAGTAGTAGATCAACTCATAGCGTCATCAAACAATTTGTTATAACAAAGAAATCCATAAGCAATCCCTGCCTTCTAAAAGAATCGAATTGTGAAAGACAATGATAACATGCAATTTTACAAATGCAATTCACTTTCTTTCCTTACAGGAAATTTGGAGAAGATGCAAAAAGCCCTTGAAGAAAAATCCTCTCTTGAAATATCCTATTATTGTACTGTGCCCTTGAAAAGTATTCCGAATAGTATTGATGGATTGAAGAAGCTTTTGGACAGTTTCCCAGATCAAATTAAAGAAGCAAATATGACCAGTGGCATTCCAATGTCAGTGGAGCTCACTCCTTTAGGGGACATCAGCAGTGAAGAAAACAGAGATAAATTTGCCTTCTTGAAGAACCAGTAATTTTTTTTACTAGAAATTCCTTTCTAAATTTTCTTTTTCATAGAATTATTACTAATCGTTGGAATAGTTAATCGCATAATAATTACATGATTACATCTTTGGGCGTGGGAATTCCAATAATGATGAGTTGCAATAAATGAGGTTAAAATTGCATATTCAGTAAACGGCGATGGTGAGCCTAATATTTTCATTTTCATATACTGTAAATTAGTATAAGGATAAGTTATTAAAAAAAATCCCTTAAGAAATGTTGAGAATTATTTTGTCATAAACACTATGTTATCGAACAACAGTAAATCTAAAAATAAATAATCCGCTGGACCGATATAAAGTTTACCCATTCAATTTAGAATTTAATGTAAGAACAAAATGTAAATAATAATAATAATAGCAAAAACTGTAGAATTCCAACCGATTTTCTTTACTTGTAAAATCTCATTTTCAGTTTGGAATAAAATTGTTTTTGCTTTCACCAAACAAGAACAATTTAACGTTATTTAATTATTTAATTATACAATCATTAGCGCATGAACGAGTTCAAAAATGTTATGTATAAAAAGCCCATAATATTTAGAATTTAATGTAAGAACAAAAATGAATAGCAAAAATTTTAAATAATAATAATAATAATAAAAGCTGTAGAATTCCAAACAATTTTCTTTTCTTAAAAAATATCATTTTCAATAAAAATTTTTTTCACCAGACGTTCTTTTAGAACATTTGAGCATTTTTTTAAAATTATTTATTTACATAATTATTAGCATGCGAAAGAAATTTAAATAAATATTATGTATAAAAAGATAGTGAAGGAGTTCAAAAATGTTATGTATAAAAATCCATAGAATTTAGAATTTAATGTAAGAACAAAATGCATAGCAGAAATCTTAAAATAATAATAATAAAATGTAGAATTCTAAACGATTTTCTGTTTTTGAATAATCTCATTTTCATTTTGAAATAAAATTGTCTTTTCTTACATCAGACGATATTTAAGAACAATTTAACATTTTTAAATTATGTAATCATTAGCACTTGAAAGAAATTTAAATAAATAATATATATAAACCACCCTCCCCCCCCATAAAAACTTAGAATTTAATGTAAAACTCTCTAAACAAAATAAAATTGTCATGACATAAATCTTAAATAATAATAATAATAATAAAAACCGTAGAATTACAAACGATTTTCTTTTCTTGAAAAATCTCATTTTCCCTTTGAAATAAAATTGTTTTTGCTTTCCCCAGACGATCTTTTAGTACAATTTAACGTTATTTAATTATTTAATTATATAACTATTAGCACTCGAAATAAATTTAAACAAGCCAATAAGACTATTCTCGTGAGACAAATTAAATTAAAATAACGAATAAGAAATAAATAAGAATAAATATAAATAAATAATAAGAAATAAATGAACCAAGATGGAGTATAGATTCATCAAGATGGATTTGAGATTTGAAGTCAACCAAAATGGATTGCAGATTTGAAATCCATAACGATGAATAGTAGATTTGAAATATTAAATATTCCAGCCTTTTCCTGGCACCATAAGCCCATGTTGTAATTTCTGATTTACAGGAATTACAACATGGTAATGTTCCAGATCCGTTTCGTCTCCGTTATTAAATCTTTTATCATTGCAACATTTCATAAGTCCACCTACTGGTGACTTTTGGAATAATATTTTTTCGTGGGATAATCTTCTTCATGTCTTTAGTAGCCTCTCTACATCATTACATGCCATTGCGATTTTTAGATCGAACTATATAGATGGGTTTGAGTAATATCAGTTTCATTATAGCCATCCGAAACTAGAATTAGAATAACGAATTTGAAATATAAAATACTTTTAATGTAAGCTAAAATTTCAAATTTTTTTTACCTGAAAACTGTAAAATACTATACCTATTAATCCAAATCTGTAATCCATTTTGATGAATATCCAATCTGCACTGCATGTTGGTGAATCTACAATTCATCTTAGTGAATTTCAAATCCACAGTCCATATTGGTGGGTTTTCAAATCTACAATCTATCCCGGTGGGTTATAAATCTACAATGCATCTCGGTGGATTTCCAATCTAAAATCCATCTTGGTGGATTTCATATCTACAATCCATGTCTGTGAATCTACAATCCATCTTGGTGAATTTCAAACCTACAATCAATCTTGATGAATTTAAAACATACAATCAATCTTGGTGGGTTTCAAATCTACAATACATATATACAATCCATCTTGGTGAATTTCAAACTACAATCAATCTTGTTTGATTTCAAATCTGCAATCCATCTTGGTAAATCTATATAAATCATCAATCTTGGTGAATCTATATAAATCATCAATCTTGGTAAATCTATATAAATCATCAATCTTGGGGAATCTATATAAATCATCAATTTTGGTAAATCTATATAAATCATCAATCTTGGGGAATCTGTATAAATCATCAATCTTGGTAAATCTATATAAATCATCAATCTTGGTGAATCTATATAAATCATCAATCTTGGGAATCTATATAAATCATCAATCTTGATAAATCTATATAAATCATCAATCTTGGTGAATCTATATAAATCATCAATCTTGGTAAATCTATATAAATCACCAATCTTGGGGAATCTATATAAATCACCAATCTTGGTAAATCTAAATCACCAATCTTGGGGAATCTGTATAAATCACCAATCTCGGTAAATCTATATAAATCATCAATTTTGGTTAATCTAAATAAATCACCAATCTTGGGGAATCTATATAAATAATCAATCTTGGTAAATCTATATAAATCACCAATCTTGGTAAATCTAACTTTTGGAATTGGGAATCTATATAAATCATCAATCTTGGTTAATCTATATAAATATAAAATACTTTTGGTGTAAGCTAAAATTTCAAACTTTTTTAAATTAAAAACTGTTTTTATTTAAGATGTATATTTATTATTCAGGAACTTGATCATCAGGCTTGAAGAATTCGAGATGATGTTCGATGAATTGCGAACATCTCGTTTAGACCTCACTGCTTATGCCAAAGGTTTGCCCTACAATTTAGAGACCAAACACGAAGTTGCTGTGAGTATCATTATTGCTTATCTCTAGAACAATATCTAATAATTCATCTCCTCTAATTAATTCATAAGCTAACGAGATATTTAGACCATTTTTAAATAATTTATCTCAATGTATTAAAAAAAGGATTTTTAAAATTCATTAAGTAGATCACATGTGTCAAACTCTACCTTTCCAAGTAACAAATATTTAAAATGAGTCAGGATTTAATTAAATCCTAATTTAATTAAGAAAATTCTTTTAATTGAAAGTAAATTACATTTCAAAATTATTGTGACAATATATTATAATGATTAGAACACAGAATACATATATATATAAAAAAATCTTTTACAATTTAATTATTTTGTGTAAGTATTTCATCGAAATTTATCAATTTTTATAAAATAGGTTGAAGATTTTTATTTGAAATGTTAGCCAATACTGAGATTTAACAATTATCTTTGTTGGAAAACATTGTTTATGTAATGACGCACTTTCCCAACGTCAGTGGTATTGTGGTGTAATCGTCATTCCTCCTTCATTGGCAAAATCGCCACTGGTGGCATTCAGGAGAAATTGTCAATTGGTCGACAGACTCACCCGCTTGGCTCACCCGACAGCGTAACCAAGCGCTTCTGTTGAGAAACCTTAAGTTTAAAGTCTCATATCCTGAGAGGAAATATTTTTAATGCAACCCTGCATATTAGTTGGCCTACAGATTATCACACGGAGAAGAAGCACATTTTGCTCACCTTGCGCGTAGCTGAGTATCGGGTTTTCGGTTTAGAAGTGGAGTCCTTCCACGAATCCATAATTATATCTTTAATTGTGTTAAACATTGTATGCGTGTGGTGTTTGTGCATGTGTAAATAAAGCTGTCGGTTTAGAAGTGGGGTCCTTCCGCGAATCCATAATTATATTTTTAAGACTACAGTGGTAAAATAAAATAATAGATTCATACAATTTTTCGACCGGTGTTGTCATTTGTGAGAATAACTAAAAAGTAAAGAAAAAAAATTAGCAAAATTATTAAAAAAAAAAAAAAATAACTGATTGTTATAAAATTATTATACGAGATTAAAATATTTTTATCTCGTAATCAGGGAATCTTCTCTATATATTACTGAATAAAACAGATTTGAAAAATAGAAAATAATAAAGTTTATGTAATGATGCCTTTTCGCAAAGTCAGAATGGCTTAAAAAATGGTGGCACTTAACTTTTTTTATTATTTCAGATTGGTAAATTGTTGAAAAATATCACAAAATGCATAGCCGTATTTTACGAAGTTGTTTGGAAAATGGATCTGACCAAAGGACCAGAACAACTGCAGCCAGCTTTTGACGCCTACAATTATGACGGTAACGATATTTACAACAGATATCTCAAGCTAGTCAAAACTCTCATATTGAAATTAGTAAGCCGATGTTTCTTTATCAATTCATAATAATTTATGTAATATCAATTTGCTATGTAGAGTAATTATACAGAGTGTTTAAAAGGTTTTCACCTGTTTTGGTAAAAAAACATTAAAAAAAAATTGTAAAAATATGGACCGGTATACAGGCTACCCATAAAATTTATAATTAAATGTAAGAACAAAACGCATTGCAACAAATATAAAAAATAATAAACTACAGAATTCCAAACGATTTTCCCTTTAAAAAATTTCCTTTTCACTTTGAAATAAAAGGGTCTTTGCTTACACCAGACGATCTTTTAGAACAATTTTACATTAATTTTTCTTCTGAATTAATTTTTAACTTAATTATTAAATAATTAACTCAATTGTTTTGTAAATAAATTTTACGTATAAAAAGCTCGTAAAAGAAATTTAAAAAAATAGTGAAATAAATTTGTTTCACCTGTTTTGGAAAAAAAACATTAAAAAAAAATTACAATAATAGAGATCTATTTACAGGTTATCCATAAAATTTAGACTTGAATGTAAGAACAAAACGCATTGCAACAATCGTAAGAAAGATACTATAGAATTCCAAGCGATTTTTTTTTTTTTTTTTTTTTGAAAAATTTCGTTTTCACTTTGAATTTAAATTATCTTTGCTTTCACCAGACGATCTTTTAGAACAATTTTATATTAATTTTTCTTCTGAATAAATTTTTTTTTGCTTAATTATTTAATAATTAACTCAATTATTTTGTAAATAAATATTACGTATAAAAAGCTCGTAAAAGAAATTTAAAAAAAATAGTGAAATAAATTTGTTTCACCTGTTTTGGAAAAAAAACATTAAAAAAAAAAAAAAATTCCAAAATTTCTTTTTTTTTTTTTGCAATAATAGAATATCAGAGATATCGTAAGAAATATACTATAGAGTTCCAAGCGATTTTCTTTTTTTTTTTTTGAAAAATTTCGTTTTCACTTTGAATTTAAATTATCTTTGCTTTCATCAGACGATCTTTTAGAATAACTTTTATTCTGAATTAATTTTTAATAGTTTACTTAATTATTTAATAATTAACAAAATTAGTAAACTCGTAAAAGATTAATTAGTAAACTCGTAAAAGAAATTAAAAGAATAGCTCGTGAAGGAAATTTAAAACCAAAATTTGAAGTGATGAAGGATATGAAAAATTCCGCCGCCCAAATAAATACTCATATTTTTATGGGCAAAAATTGAAAGAGAATGTGTTAAAGCATTTTTTTTAACTAACTGCGTTGTACATTGTATATAATATTCAACGCTTACAATAAATAGAAAAAAAGGGAACTTTTTAAATTAACAAATAAATTAATTGATTTGATTTTAATTAATTTTTAATTAATATTAATTTTGATTAATTTTTTAATTAATAAATTAATTTAATTAATTTAGTTTGAATTTAAATAGAAAACTTCTAATTCGTGTTCTAATGGAAAATTTCTAAATAATTTCTATATATTCTTCTTATCAGATGTACTTTGTATATAAAAATTTTGTAAATTTTTTCTTTGTTAATAATAGAAATTTCAGTCAAAACAAAAAGGATAAAATTAATTATTAATTATTTTTTAATGATTTTATTTTTAAATAAGTAAATCTAACTTTTAATTTAAATTAATTATTATTAAAAAATTAAAATAATTATTATAACCATAACTTCATTTAAATTTTAAGAACTTACCTTATTAAATCTATAAATTTGAGAAATAAAATGGATTTGAATTTTAAATATTTTAAAAATTAAATAAATCGTATTTTAATAATTTATCTAAGTTTTTTAATATTTAAAAAGTAAATTATGTTTTCTGTAATTATATATTTTTCTTTTTTTTTCCTTCTAGGACCCTCAAAGTAAGAAAATTGTGATTTTATTCCTTTAAATAAGGTTGTAAATTTTTATCACTTTTTTTTGTTGTTTTATTTAAGTTTATTATTGTTTATTTATTACCATTTTTGTTAACAGATATCCTTCCCAATTTTTTTATTTTGCAAATTTATTTAAAAGACTTATATCATTTAATTTATCATATTAATTAAATGTGATTATTTGCTGCTAATTAAACCCATCAAAACGATTTTATATTAATTTATACACGATGTTTTGATAAATAGGATTCTTTTACTATGCATGCTAAAAAAAATATATATATATATTGAAATTTATTTGAAACTCCAAAAAAAGTTGATTATTATAAATTTTTTTTTGGAAAAGTATTACGCAATTAATTTTATTGAATAAATATTTTAATTTCTTGTTATTAATAAAGATTTAAAAAAAAAAATTAAGATATGAAAGCAAGACTTGATGATTTGATAATATCAAAATGATGTTTTGACAATGATGTATGATGATGCTTCTTCCTTAATAACTAGATAATATTACTGTGAGACTTAAATAACTCAAGACTTAAGAACTGTTAGACTTAGAACTGTAAGACTTAATTAATTTAAGATTTAAGAACTGCAAGATTTATTTAACTTAAGACTTAAGAGCTGTTTGTCTTAATTAACTTAAGACTTAAGGACTGTTAAACTTATAACTTAAGACTTAATTAACTGTTTTTCAGAACGATTGCATTCATAAAAATACAGTACAGCAAATTAATTATTAATTATTTTTCAATGATTTTATTTTTAAATAAGTAAATCTAACTTTTAATTTAAATGAATTATTATTAAAAAATTAAAATAATTATTATAACCATAACTTCATTTAAAATTTTAAGAACTTACCTTTTTAAATTTATAAATTTGAGAAATAAAATGGATTTGAATTTTAAATATTTTAAAAATTAAATACCTTTTTTAAAATATTTAAAATTCTACCTATTTTATCGAATTTTGTCATTGCAGTAGATTCCTGATTATCGATCAATATGGACCAAGCTTATCTCAGATAAACAGGATCAATACATGTACTATATGAGGAGACGAGAAATTTAAACTAATAATTTTTGCGAACAATTTAATAATTTTTAAGGTACTATATGTATTTATAGTGCTTATGGTGTATACACGAAATGCTTTCGTAAAAATGGAGATGTGATGGTACTGCTTCCTTAATAGATAATATTACTGTAAGACTTAAGAACAGTTAGACTTAGAACTGAAAGACTTAATTAAATGATTTTCAAAAAGATTAGAGTTATAAAAATACAGTACAGCAAATTCTTAACTATTTATTTTAGTCGAATTTTGTTATTGCAATAGAGTCCTGATTATCAGTTAATATGGTCCATAAAATACTTTAACTTTACAATACTTTTACATACAATGCTTTTGTAAAAATGGAGAATTAAATTCTACATTGGTTGCTTGTGGTTCTACATTTTAGGCTAATTAGATAGGGACCTACAGTTTAACGTGGATTCACAAACCTAATAAACCTCCATGCAGCCGCCAGGATTAGAACCTAAAGCCTGTGGTAACAAAGGCCAGAGCTCTAACCAATTGGCCATCACGCCGCATATACATTTGTAGAAGTCCATGATTATTTTTTGTTTACGATATCATAAATATTTTATTGCCGCAATTGTACAATGTCTTCAAAATTGCATATGTAGCATCTTATTACTGCTCAATAGCTTTTCAATTGAACTTGGACTTTCGTAAAATATCATTTTCTTGAAATGAACATTGTTTTCATCTTCCCTACTATCAGCTCCATCCTTTCTCCCCAAGAGTTGGGAGGGTAATAAATAGCTCCCTTACTGTCATTCTCCTTTCTAAAAGAACATACGCTGCATAACACTGGAATAGAAGAGGAGTCGTAAAAATTATCCGCGGTTTTCAATTATCTCATTATTTATGACAATTTAAGTTTCTTGCTGTTCATTTGCATGCATTCTCTCTCTCTGTAACAATCTTTTTTAGAAAGGGTTTCATAAGTACGAAAGTTAGAAGTAATCAGTGAGAAGTCAATTAGAGAAAAGTAACCAACACCATCCCCTATCGTCCTTTAAGAGTTGGGAGGGTAAGAAATAGCTCCCTTACTGTCATTCTCCTTTCTAAAAGAACATTAGCTACACAACACTGGAATAGAAGAGGATTCGTAAAAATTATCCGTGGTTTTCAATTATCTCATTATTTATGACAATTTAAGTATCTTGCTGTTCATTTGCGTGCATTCTCTCTCTGTAACAATCTTTTTTAGAAAGGGTTTCATAAGTACGAAAGTGAGAAGTAATCAGTGAGAAGTCAATTAGAGAAAAGTAACCAACCCCATCCCCTATCGTCCTTTAAGAGTTGGGAGGGTAAGAAAGAGTTCCCTTACAGTCATTCTCCTTTCTAAACGAGCATACGCTGTTTAACACTGGAATGGAAGAGGAGTCGTAAAAATCGTTCTCAGTTTTCGATTATTCAGTCATTATTTATGACAATTTGAGTTTCTTGCTGTTCATTTGCGTACATTCTCTCTCTGTCTGTAATAACTTTTTAAGAAATAATTTCATAAGAATGAGAGAAGTCAATAACCAGCTTCCTGCTCTTCAAGAGGAGGAGAGGTAATAAATATCTCACTTGTTGTCATTCTCCTTTCTAAACGAGCATACGCTGCTTAACACTGGAATGGAAGAGGAATTTCTTGTCAGAATGGAAAAAAATTTGCCATAATGTTTTTTTTTCACTAATTGGTTAAAGCAAAAAATATATTAAACTAAGCTTGGTTAATCATAACTCTACTGTAGCATTAATAAAAACGTTTATTTGAAACACATTATTCAATACTTTTTCAGTTAAGCGGAGTGAAGTGGCAGGCGACACATACATTCACTGGGGAAACAACAACTGCACAGCAAATCACACCCAGGTTCTGTACCAAGGATTTATGATCAGTTCAGCTGAGGAAGGCATCGGGGGTGTTGCGCAGTACGAGTGCTCACCCAAAACACCAGTCAAGGGTTACGAATTGAAGGACGATAGCACATATTCTCACCTTGGTAAGTATTCCATTCAAGTGGCATTAAAATTCGTGAATTATGAATGTTTCTAAAGGGTTTATATTTCAAGCTTTTCTAAATTTGCCTACGCAAAGGAAAATATTATGATAGCTTAACTAAAATTGTTGACGTAACACCACGCGGTAAAAGACAATATAGTATTTTATATCAAAGCAACGCTGATGACAACTTTTCAGACACTAGTCAGGGCCGGATTTAGAGGAAAAGAGGCCCTAGGCTATTCCATTTATGAGGCCCTTTCACCTCCCATTTTTAAGTTTGTAAATTACACGAGAGATAATAAAATACATCATTACTGCGATATATATCAATATGTAAAATGAAACATGTTGTGATTGGTACTAATCTTTATAAAAATAATGTGCATGGATAAAAAAAAAAGGCGTGAACACTTATTTGGACATTTATTCTCAGCACGCGTTGATCTTAACCAATACATTTTTATATTTGTTTGTAAGGTTATATGTGTAGAATTTCTCCTTATTTTCGATTCAGTGATGATGATGATGAATGAAGTGGTATACGGGGATGTGAAGCAACAAGGACTATAATCCCCTAATCACTATATATATGAACAGTTAGTTTTTCCTTATTTTTAATATGTCACTCTTCACAAAGCTCTACGATCGTGTTAGACCGGGACCTACGGTTTTAAAGTGGATTCCGAACCACTACAAACATCCATGGCACCGCCGGGACTTGAACCCGAAACCTGTGGTACCGAGCGCCAGAGCGCTAGCCACTCGGCTATTCAGGCCCCTAGATTCAGTGTTTTAGTGTTTACTGTTTTTAGAATAGTGTAATTCTAATTTTGCTAACAATTTGAATGTAGGCCCCTCTTGAATCTTGAGGCCCTAGGCTGAAGCCTAGTTAGCCTAAAGTAAAATCCGGCTCTGACTCTAGTTTTCATTTACATCTGAAAACGTCATTAAAACTATGCAGAAATTTTTCATTTCTTTTCCGATTAAAATAACACTAAATTGAATGATGACTGTTATTGTTCATGCAATGTCAAATTGAATATTGTTTTTGCCAGCTACATTTCTATAAATATATAGGAATTCTGTAGGTTTCATGTTATGGAAGGAATAGTAGTAATAACGCATTGCCATTCTCCTTTCTAAACGAACATGCGCTGCTTAACACTGATATGAAAGAAAAGTCGTAAAAACGTTTCACTCAGAATATGCAAAAAGGACCATAAAGATTCCATTCTTTCAATAATTGATTAAAGCGGAAACTAGATTAATCATTTTATGCACAAATTATAAATATTTGGAAGGATACTGATTGTGATTCTTATTTTCCTACTATATAATAATTTTTTGTGAGATGTAAATAAATATTAAAAAATATCTTCTTTTTCATGCAGTATTCTTAACATAGTGTTTTGTTGTTAGCAAAAATATTACTACATAAAAAGAGTTATTAAATTTTTGTAAATATTTCCTTTCCTTTTATAATTTAATAAAATGAATTAAATACACCTAAATCTTTTTATGTTAATTGGGATATCAAAAATATTTTTTTTTTATTCACTGTTACGTTATTAACTTAAAGTTTAAATAGGAAAAAAAAAATCCAGAATTCGATAAAAATGCGTAGAGTTTTATTATATCTGAGAATTATGCTTTAAAGGAGTTCTTAAATTGGCCAGTAATTTAAGCAATTAAATTAAGGAATACAATTTCTACATTTATGAAAAGATATAAAAGGAATGAATAAATTATATCTTATGCTACTTAAAGCTTGATGAAAATGATGTCTGGAAAATAGAATATGTCTCTTCCTACTTGGCAAAATCTAGATACATAAATGGGGAATATTATTTTTCTGTAAAGGATTAAGAAATTATATCTGATTATAGCAAAGACAGAAGCTGGGTAATGTTTAATTGTATAAAACAAATCGCAAGTTTATCTGAATAATTGCTTAAATAGTGCTACTTAATATGATATATTCATAAAGATGCTTCACCATTGCCAAGGAGGCTACATGGATGTTTTATTAGTTATAATCAATGAAGGACAACCTGTTTTTATGTGAGACGAATTACAAAACAATAAACAAAGTAGTTTAAGATAAATGGAGACTACCTCTAGTATTAGATAAATGGAGATTACCTTTAATATAAGATAAATAGAGATTACCTCTACTATCAGATAAATGAAGATTACCTTTAGTATAAGATAAATAGAGATTACCTCTAATATGAGATAAACGGAGACTACCTCTAAAAGTAAGTTTTAGATAAATGGTGATCATCTCCAGTTATATAAATGGATATCACCCCAAAATGGATAGTATAAGATAAATGGTTATCAAATGGATAGTATAAGATAAATGGAGATTGTCTCTAGTAAAAGATAAATGGAAATTACCTGTAGTATCAGATAAATGGAGAGTACCTCTAATATAAGGTAAATGGAAATTACATGTAGTATCAGATAAATGGAGAGTACCTATAATATAAGGTAAATGGAGATTATCTCTAATATAAGGTAAATGAAGATTACCTATAGTATTAGATAAATGGAAATTCTAATATAAGATATATGGAGATTACCACTGGTATAAGACAAATGGATATTCTAGTATTAGGTATACGATAAATGGAGATCTCCTCTAATATTAGATACATGGAGATTATCTCTATTATAAGATAAATGGAGGCTACCTCTAACATAAGATAAATGGAGATTACCTCTAATGTAAGACAAATGGTAATTTCCGCTAGTTTAAGATAAATGGAGATTACTGCGTATAAGATAAATGGAGATTATCTCTAGTCTTAGATAAATGGAGACTTTTATGTACAAAATAACTGCAATCATGCACTTTCTTCCACAAAGCTGTTCTTCTAAATGAGAATGCAATATCACTATCAACAGAATATTTAAATGGGTTTTCATAATTAACATCATATCATCATCAATACCATAAAATTCTGATGTGGGAGTAACATCAGAATTTTATGGTATTTCTCTAGTGGGACGCCAGACAAGAAATGCTAACCAATGTACCTGGAATTTAAACCTTTTTTACCACAGATTGCGCCAAACATTATGACTTGTTCCATAATGATAAAAATTTGGCGACATTATCCCATTAGTGCCACAAAAACAAAACATTACCATTTTATAAAAATTGTATAAAATTTTAACATATTAACAGGCGGCCTGAAAAGTTCATAGGCTGACACATAGATAGCGCTACTAATATTAAATCCATATAATCTTTAGTTAGCCCTAGCCTTCAAAAGACACGTGTATAACTTTGACAGCTGTTGCACTATTAGTACGTGAGTTATAGCATTTTTAATGAAGTTATAACATTTTTAGTGAAGTTATAGCAATTTTTAGTGTTCATCACGTGCAGTCCACTCGGTTGACTGTCGATTGGACTCCGGTGTGAAATGATGGAGCCATGTTTCATCCATTGTCACATATCCATTGGACAGCCTCTTTGGGGCGTCCACTGCGTGCATCTTCATCGGTGCTCATTTCGTCATTAAATTTAGCAAACCACTTCGCTACGGTTGATTTTCCTGGTGAAACGTCCGAATAATGTTTATCAAGCCAAGCCTTGGCTTCAATAGTATTTTTTTTCGCCAAAAAGCAATGCTTTATTAACACGCGAAATTCCTTTTTATCCAATTTTTTCAAACTAACAAAAGTTGCTTCACTAAAAATGCTTTAACTCACATACTAATAGTGCAACAGCTGTCAAATTTATACACGTGTCTTTTGAAGATTAGGGCTAACTAAAATTTATATGGATTTAATGCGTGTAGCGCAATCTATCTGTCAGCCTATGAACTTTTCAGCCGACCTGGTAATTACATTTTTAATTTTCTAGCCGGAATCCGTTACCCAAAACTGGAGAAAACCGCCAATCCCTTCAAGGGTAAAAACGCCAAGAAGATATCAGAAACAGGAGTGAGCTGCGCCAAATGCTATACTCCAGACTCGGCTTCTTGCGTCATGTTTTCTGCCACTCTGAAATGCCCACTAATGTGGGAGCCCAAGTACATGGGTTATTTAATGAGCGCCAGAACCAATGGACACACGACTCAATACATCTGCGTTGATGAGACACCTTCTGAAGGATACACCATGGATCCTGAAACTGGTTCTAAGGACACTGTGGCTCTGACAACCATTGAAAGTTCTGGTTCTCTTCCAAGTAAAAAATACCCTCCAGGCGCTATCATTCGATGCGTTGTATGCTGCATGAAAAGCAACCAAGTTGCTTCTTAGGCAATAGCTTTAAACTTCACGTGAACGTTATTTTTAATTCTAAGATACTGCTGTAGAAATAATGGAATTGTTGAAAATTATTATTTGTTAGAATAATAAATTATCAGTGTTATTATGATTAAATAAATAAAAAAAAAAACAATCTGGATGAGTAATAAAAATATCAAAAGAATAAATTTTGACAGAAATATTCTTGTTTCTTCACCTTATTTAGAGTAAAAATTTGATTTGCACTGCAAGAAATATTAAAAAAAATATATAATAATATGGAAAATAAGTATGCAGGGTAAATATACCAGTTTAAATATTCAGACGCAAAAGAATTTGAACTTACAATACTGAATGTTTATAAATGTAAAAGGCTACGTGAAAACATATGTGAAATATTACTTGAAAATATATGTGTGAAATATTACTTGAAAATATATGTGTGAAATATTACGCGAAGTATATAAGAGAAATATTACGTGAAAAACTAAAATTAACGCTAAATTTTTACAATTCTAAAAAATTTGGTTATTGTTTAAAAGATAGAAACAGATGCAAAAACAAACACATAAATACATCAAACTGCAAAGCAGAAACAATAAAAAAAAAAAAAAACTGCAAAGTTTCCATCAAAATGTAAATAAAAAGAAATTCCGACATTATTTCAACTACAGACACAAAATAGTTTGAACCTACAATACCGAATGTTTATAAATGTGCTGCGAAATGTTACATGGAAAACTAAAACTAATGCTAAGTTTTAACAATTCTAAATAATTCGTGTATTGTGTGAAAGAGGGAAAGAGATACAAAAACAAACACATAAATGCATTAAACAGCAAAGCAAAAACAAACAAACAACTGCAAAGTTTCCTCAAAATGTAAATAAAAAGAAATTCCAACATTATTTCAACTACAGGCACAAAATAGTTTGAACCTGCAATACCGAATATTTATAAATGTGCTGCGAAATGTTACATGGAAAACTAAAACTAATGCTAAGTTTTAACAATTCTAAATAATTCGTGTATTGTGTGAAAGAGGGAAAGAGATACAAAAACAAATATACAAATGCCTCAAACTGCAAAGCAGGAACAAACAAAAAACTGCAAAGTTTCTTCAAAATGTAACTAAAAAGAAACTTCGACATTATTCCAACTACAGACACAAAATAGTTTACCGAATGTTTACAAATGTGCTGCGAAATGTTACATGGAAAACTAAAACTAATGCTAAGTTTTAACAATTCTAAATAATTGTGTATTGTGTGAAAGAGGGAAAGAGATACAAAAACAAATATACAAATACCTCGAACTGCAAAGCAGGAACAAACAAAAAACTGCAAAGTTTCTTCAAAATGTAACTAAAAAGAAATTCCGACATTATTCCAACTACAGACACAAAATAGTTTACCGAATGTTTAGAAATGTGCTGCAAAATGTTACATGGAAAACTAAAACTAATGCTAAGTTTTAACAATTCTAAATAATTCGTGTATTGTGTGAAAGAGGGAAAGAGATACAAAAACAAATATACAAATACCTCGAACTGCAAAGCAGGAACAAACAAAAAACTGCAAAGTTTCTTCAAAGTGTAACTAAAAAGAAATTCCGACATTATTCCAACTACAGACACAAAATAGTTTACCGAATGTTTAGAAATGTGCTGCAAAATGTTACATGGAAAACTAAAACTAACGCTAAGTTTTAACAATTCTAAATAATTCGTGTATTGTGTGAAAGAGGGAAAGAGATACAAAAACAAATATACAAATGCCTCAAACTGCAAAGCAGGAACAAACAAAAAACTGCAAAGTTTCTTCAAAATTTAACTAAAAAGAAATTCCGACATTATTCCGACTACAGACACAAAATAGTTTGAACCTACAATACCGAATGTTTATAAATGTGCTGCGAAATGTTACATGGAAAACTAAAACTAATGCTAAGTTTTAACAATTCTAAAGAATTCGTGTATTGTGTGAAAGAGGGAAAGAGATACAAAAACAAATATACAAATGTCTGAAACTGCAAAGCAGGAACAAACAAAAAACTGCAAAGTTTCTTCAAAATGTAAATAAAAAGAAATTCCGGCATTATTTCAATTACAGACACAAAATAGTTTGAACCTACAATACCGAATGTTTATAAATGTGCTGCGAAATGTTACATGGAAAACTAAAACTAATGCTAAGTTTCTACAATTCTAAATAATTCGTGTATTGTGTGAAAAAGGGAAAGAGATACAAAAACAAACACATAAATGCATCAAACTGCAAAGCAGAAACAAACAAACAACTGCAAAGTTTCCTCAAAATGTAAATAAAAAGAAATTCCGACATTATTCCAACTACAGACACAAAATAGTTTACCGAATGTTTATAAATGTGCTGCTAAATGTTACATGGAAAACTAAAACTAATGCTAAGTTTTAACAATTCTAAATAATTCGTGTTTTGTGTGAAAGAGGGAAAGAGATACAAAAACAAATATACAAATGCCTCGAACTGCAAAGCAGGAGCAAACAAAAAACTGCAAAGTTTCTTCAAAATGTAACTAAAAAGAAATTCCGACATTATTCCAACTACAGACACAAAATAGTTTACCGAATGTTTAGAAATGTGCTGCAAAATGTTACATGGAAAACTAAAACTAATGCTAAGTTTTAACAATTCTAAATAATTCGTGTATTGTGTGAAAGAGGGAAAGAGATACAAAAACAAATATACAAATGCCTCAAACTGCAAAGCAGGAACAAACAAAAAACTGCAAAGTTTCTTCAAAATGTAACTAAAAATAAATTCCGACATTATTCCAACTACAGACACAAAATAGTTTGAACCTACAATACCGAATGTTTATAAATGTGCTGCGAAATGTTACATGGAAAACTAAAACTAATGCTAAGTTTTAACAATTCTAAATAATTCGTGTATTGTGTGAAAGAGGGAAAGAGATACAAAAACAAACACATAAATGCATCAAACTGCAAAGCAGAAACAAACAAACAACTGCAAAGTTTCCTCAAAATGTAACTAAAAAGAAATTCCGACATTATTCCAACTACAGACACAAAATAGTTTACCGAATGTTTAGAAATGTGCTGCAAAATGTTACATGGAAAACTAAAACTAATGCTAAGTTTTAACAATTCTAAATAATTCGTGTATTGTGTGAAAAGAGGGAAAGAGATACAAAAACAAATATACAAATGCCTCAAACTGCAAAGCAGGAACAAACAAAAAACTGCAAAGTTTCTTCAAAATGTAACTAAAAATAAATTCCGACATTATTCCAACTACAGACACAAAATAGTTTGAACCTACAATACCGAATGTTTATAAATGTGCTGCGAAATGTTACATGGAAAACTAAAACTAATGCTAAGTTTTAACAATTCTAAATAATTCGTGTATTGTGTGAAAGAGGGAAAGAGATACAAAAACAAACACATAAATGCATCAAACTGCAAAGCAGAAACAAACAAACAACTGCAAAGTTTCCTCAAAATGTAAATAAAAAGAAATTCCGACATTATTCCAACTACAGACACAAAATAGTTTACCGAATGTTTATAAATGTGCTGCGAAATGTTACATGGAAAACTAAAACTAATGCTAAGTTTTAACAATTCTAAAGAATTCGTGTATTGTGTGAAAGAGGGAAAGAGATGCACAAAACAAGCACAAAAACTACAATAAGAAAAAAAAAAAAAACGAAAAAAACAAATAAATGCACCAAACTGCAAAGCAGAAACAAACAAACAAAACTGCCACATTTCGACAAGAAGTAAATAAATAAAATTCCAACATATAATTTGAAGTATTGTTACAATTAAAATCATTTAAATTTGGACAAATTGAGATGCTTATTTTATAGATATAGTAAAGATTAAAAGTATCAACCTTGGGATCATTAAAACACGTTTATCTGCCACATAACTTTGTAAAACAGCATAATGTAATATATATATATATATATATATATGTATGTGTTTGTGTGTGTGTATATATACGCGATGTATCGCAATAATTGAGTGTACCGCAGGTTTCGGAATAGGTGGATGTTTATAGTGGTGCGGAATCCACTTTAAACTGTAGGTCTCGATTTAATATGACTGTAGAGCGTTAGGTGTAGAACTGACAACTCTAGCATACACTGTTTCGAAATCTGTCAGTAGGCAGCGTTTCTGGCCTTTGTTAAAAAAGGCTTGAGGTTCGAATCCTGACGGTGTTTGTGAGTAGTTCGGAATCCACGTTAAACTGCAGGGCCCTCTCCAATTAGCACGAAGTGTGCAAAAAGTTACTGTAGAGAGACAAATACGGTTTGATACAGAGGGTTACTGATAGTTTGATCAACCAACTCCAGTAAATCTTCCCTACTACCTTCTATTAAATATTAATCAATATACACTATACATGTACTTCTAGCAATAAGTGATAACATGTAATTAGTAATAGTCTATGTACATATAGATAACTAAAATATAATAATGCATAAATAACGATATATAAAAAAATGTACATACAAGAATATCATATAGAAATACAGATACGAACAATGTATAAAACATATTATTCCAGTTTTAAAATACAGAGGATTCTTTCCCCCTCTCCAGATTGAACTAAATTCTTCACCGAAAGTTAAATTTGGCCTAAAATAGAACACTATTGGATTCGTTTTTATTCCTTAACGACAAATTGGTACTGCAAACGGATGGAACAAATTATAAACATGGTACATCATAATAAAAAACACACACATATATATATATATATATATATATACACACACACACATATATATATATATATATATACACACACACACACACACACATATATATATATATATATACACTATGTGGAAGAAAGTGACAGGACACGACACTATAACGACATAAACCCATATTTATTAAAATTAATAGGAGGTGGGGCCTCTTTGGCAGCGATCACAGCTGCAACCCTTCTGGGCATGCTTTCCACTAAATCAGCTATAGTAGCAAGAGGAATTTCCTTCCAAATGTTTAACAGGAAGTTCCATAATTCAGGTTTGCTTTTGGGGAGTGGGGTGCAGGCCCTCAACCGACGGTCCAATTCGTCCCAGATATGTTCAATTGGGTTAAGATCAGGTCTCTGCGCCAGCTACTCCATGCGTTTAACGTTGTTGTTCACATACCAATCAAGAGTCCTCCTTGCAACATGGCATGTTGCGTTGTCGTCTTGATACCAGCAATTATCCATACCGTACCTTGCCCACAAGGTAGGAAGGACATGATTGTAGAGAATATCACAGTATCTATCGGCATTCATCGCACCATCAACCTTCACCAGTGGGCCAGCTCCATACCAGGAGAAACAGTCCCATACCATCAATCCTCCTCCACCAAACTTTACAGTTGGGACGACACACTCGGGCAAAAGGCGTTCTCCTGGTAAACGCCCTACCCAAACACGTCCAAGGGTAAATCGTGACTCGAAGGGACACACGAAAAGGGTAAATCGTGACTCGTCACTTCAAAGGACGCGTTTCCAATCATACAGAGTCCAAGTTCGGTGGTCTTTGACCCATCGAAGGCACGCTTTCTTGATGGTTTTCGTAATCAAAGGCTTATGGTCCGCCGAACGTCCAGTGGAACCTAACTTATGGGCCTTGATACGAAGAGTCTTGGTTGAAATGGCCACACCTGTGGCTTGTCTAAACTCATTAGCAATGTTATCCATGGATGTTTGACGGTTACATAGAATCTCCCTGCTGAGCACCCGCCGGTCCCTGCTGGTGCGAACTGTAGGTCGTCCACTTCGGGGTTTGTTCTGACAGTGTCCCTCAGTCTTGTAGCGACACACAACATGTGCTACAGTTGATTTCGATACAGACGGGATATCTTCCTAATTGACACCTTGGCAAGATGCAATCCAACCAACACACCTTTCTCGAACTCAGACAACTCTTCCCGTGGCGGCATCTTGACAAAAAACAACTCTAGTCGACTCCACAGAGTATTTATAGGATATGGCTGACACGTGATACCTATTATTGCGCATGTGTCAGCTGTATTGCCAACTTTTCTACTTTTCGAGGGATGTCCCGTCACTTTCTCCCAGATAGTGTATATATATAGCGAGAGAGAGAGAGAGAGGGCCACAGCGATAGTCACTTGGCCGTCAGGCCCCATGTATATATATAGGGCCTGATGGTCGAGTGACTAGTGCTATAGCACGGTGTTTGTGAGTAGTTCGGAATCCACGTTAAACTGCAGGGCACTCTCTAATTAGCTCGAAGTGTGCAGAAAGTTACTGTAGAGAGACAAATACGGTTTGATACTGATGGTTACTGATAGTTTGATCAACCAACTCCAGTAAATCTTCCCTACTACCTTCTATTAAATATTAATCAATATACACTATACATGTACTTCTAGCAATAAGTGATAACATGTAATTAGTAATAGTATATGTACATATAGATAACTAAAATATAATAATGCATAAATAACGATATATAAAAAAATGTACATACAAGAATATCATATAGAAATACAGATACGAACAATATATAAGATAGATTATTCCAGTTTTAAAATACAGAGGATTCTTTCCCCCTCTCCAAATTGAACTAAATTCTTCACCGAAAGTTAAATTTGGCCTAAAATAGAACACTATTGGATTCGTTTTTATTCCTTAACGACAAATTGGTACTGCAAACGGATGGAACAAATTATAAACATGGAACATCATAATAAAAAAAACAACACACACATATATATATACACACACACACACACACACATATATATACACTATGTGGAAGAAAGTGACGGGACACGACACTATAACGACATAAACCCATGTTTATTAAAATTAATACGAGGTAGGGCCTCCTTTGGCGGTGATCACAGCTGAAACCCTTCTGGGCATGCTTTCCACTAACTCAGCCATAGTAGCAAGAGGAATTTCCTTCCAAATGTTTAACAGGAAGTTCCATAGTTCAGGCTTGCTTTTGGGGAGTGGGGTGCAGGCCCTCAACCGACGGTCCAATTCGTCCCAGAGATGTTCAATTGGGTTAAGATCAGGGCTCTGCGCCGGCTACTCCATGCGTTTAACGTTGTTGTTCACATACCAATCAAGAGTCCTCCTTGCAACATGGTATGTTGCGTTGTCGTCTTGATACCAGCAATCATCCATTCCGTACTTTGCCCACAAGGTCGGAAGAACATGATTGTAGAGAATATCACAGTATCTATCGGCATTCCTCGCACCATCAACCTTCACCAGTGGGCCAACCCCATACCAGGAGAAACAGGCCCATACCATTAATCCTCCTCCACCAAACTTTACAGTTGGGACGACGTACTCAGGCAAAAGGCGTTCTCCTGGTAAACGCCATACCCAAACACGTCCAAGGGTAAATCGCGACTCGAAGGGACACACGAAAAGGGTAAATCGTGACTCGTCACTTCAAAGGACGCGTTTCCAGTCATCCAGAGTCCAAGTTCGGTGGTCTTTGGCCCATCGAAGGCGCGTTTTCTTGTTGGTTATTGTAATCAAAGGCTTATGGTCCGCCGAACGTCCAGTGGAACCTAACTTATGGGCCTTGATACGAAGAGTCTTGGTTGAAACGGCCACACCTGTGGCTTGTCTAAACTCATTAGCGATATTATCCATGGATGTTTGACGGTTACTTCAAATCTCCCTGCCGAGCACCCGCCGGTCCCTGCTGGTGAGAACTGTAGGTCGCCCACTTCGGAGTTTGTTCTGACAGTGTCCCTCTGTCTTGTAGCGACACACAACACGTGCTACAGTTGATTTCGATCAGTTACGGAGACGGGATATCTTCCTAATTGACACCTTGGCAAGTTGCAATCCAATCAATACACCTGTCTCGAACTCAGACAACTCTTCTCGTGGCGGCATCTTGACAAAAAACAACTCTAGTCGACTCCACAGAGTATTTATAGGATATGGCTGACACGTGATACCTATTATTGCGCATGTGTCAGCTGTATTGCCGACTTTTCTACTTTTAGAGGGGTGTCCCGTCACTTTCTCCCAGATAGTGTATATATATATAGCGAGAGAGAGAGAGAGAGAGAGAGGTCACAGCGATAGTCACTCGGCCGTCAGCCCCCATGTATATGTATAGGGCCAGATTGTCGAGTGACTAGCGCTATAGCACTCAGTTGCACCACAGGGTGCCAGATAGGCCTAGTGGCTAGCGCTGGCGACGGCACCATAGATTTCAGGTTTGAATCCTTGCGGTGCCATGAATGTCTCTAGAGGTTCGTAATCAACTGTAAACAGTAGGTCCCGGTCACATATGACCGTAGAGCATCACAGAGCCAAATTAGACTTTTTTCACCCACATCCTTCACAAACTGTAAAGGGGCAGCTCTAGACACAGTGATGTGGTGTGGTGTAGCAGTAGTAATGCCACCGCAGGTTTCGGGATGGAGTCTCGGTGGTGCCGTGGAAGCTTTTAGTGGCTTGGAATTCACTTTAAACCGTAGGAACCGGTCTAATAAGACTGTTTGGGTTGAAAATCCTACCTTGTAAAATTAAAACATCTCCTGTCACGAAATGTGGCAGACGGCCTTGGATCACGATCAAATAACTGAACAATAATCTAAAGTTCTATCACGAACAAGTCCTGCATATCTTGTCTAAGCCCGCGTTTTAAAAAAGTTAAGTACCTTCTTTATTTCTTGCAAAGTGCTGGGTGGTCTCTTGATGCTGCTTGATCGCTGACTACGAGGTGGTAGCTTCTAAATTCTCGTGGGAAGGCCTAATTATGTTTGATGTGAATTAGTCTTTATAGATATTAATGTTATTTACACAAATGTACATTAAAATCAAGTAATATAAAAATAATTTTTTTTAAAGTGAATTCCTATTTTTTTTTCACTCTATTGCAGAAAGTCCTTTATAAATAATTTTCATTCATTTTTTTAAGTTTATCCAGCGCCATCTATTGGTAGATATATGCAACTTAAATCTAAAAAAACCCTAAAATTAATTAATTAAATTTAATTACTGAATTAATATTTGAAAAAACTGTATTAAAATCAAATATCATCCACTACAAGTTAAAAAAAATGTATTTGAACTTGAGTGGATGAATAAAAAGTATTTCATTAACGATTGAAAATTTAAACAAGATATATATAGGGAGAGTGTGAGCTAATAGAAGGAATTGAACAAAGTAATTATTCACATTGATAGCAAGAATAATTTATTAAAAATATTAATTTTAAGGCAAATTTAAATATTTATTTCTATATTTTCTGCATCTAACAAACAACTGCCATTATGTGCATCTAACCTCATGTTATATTCAGTTATTTAAGAATTAATTCAAATCTTGGTAGCACATGAGTGTTTAATTTTAATAATTGAATTATTTACTCAAAATTTTATTTTTCAATGCTGTTTTCTTATTATAGTGTATATAGTTTAATTTACTTTAGATACGGCTTACTGAAAGTTTACTATTGATTCCCTACTCAACATAATATGATAAAAGAGTTAAATAATTGTTTCTTGAAGGAAGTTTAGGATAAGTTCGCTTTATATGAGTAAGATGTAGGAGAAAGTCCGTAAATCAGATACAACAGTACAATCTACAAATCAGTATCACAATCTATACACTACACAGTAGTCAGTTTTCACGTTTTTTAAACGGTGAACACTGAGCATTATATTTATCACGAGTAGTGTTTTTTAATAATTTTTGCTGCTCAAAAGTATACTGTTGGATATATCACATACTTTATCACATACTTACATAATGTGATAAAATAATACTTTTTCTGTAGGAATTTTAGGATAAGGTCACCTTACTTGAGTAACATGCAGGAGAAAATTCACAAATTAAACACAATAGTACAATCCACAAATCAGTATCATAATGTATACAAACCACAAATCAGAATCCTAATGTATGTTATTGTTGTTGCATCTTATCCCACTTGCCTGGCCAAGCCCACGAGCCCATACGTACTCATGATTGAAGGGGAAGAAAGCAGCTTCTGTTGTGATGGAGCACCCGTAGGTAGAAGACTGACTTTGGCTCCGTGACGCTCTTACAGTCATAGGAGACCGGGACCTACGGTTAAAGTGGATTCTGAACCACAACAAACATCCATGGCACCACCGGGATTCGAACCCGAAACCTGTGGCACCGAACGCCCGAGCAGTAGACACTCGGCCATTCAGGTCCCAAATTTATGAATGCCAACGGCACACGGTGTTCCCAGGTGGTCCCCCACCCAAGTACTGACCGCGCCCAATGATGCTTGACTTCGGTGATCTAACGAGAACCGGTATATTCAGCATGGTATGGCCGTTGGCTATCCTAATGTATACAAAGCACAATAGTCAGTTTTCTCGTACTTGAAAGCAGTAAATACTGAGCATTATATTTAGCATGAGTAGTGTTTTTAATGATTTTTCTGTTCATAACGTTATATAGCCTCTTGAATACTCAATCGAATGCCTGCCATTAGCCGTTTTTTTTTACCATGCAAGGTTGATACCAAAATAACAAATATAAATACTATCACCATACATAAATTCTGTATTTCTCCTTTAAAAATAAAAATTATAGTATTTTATTCTCTTTTTATCATAGTAAAAGGACGAGAAAGGAGATATGGAATAGCTCTACTAACAAATCACGTTATTACTGAAATCTAGCAATTCATATGTTTATGTACAGGGTGAATAAAATATTCGATGCAAAAGTAAAATGCGATAAAAAGATAGATTAATCGTAGATATTATTAATCTGAGGTTTGGAAATTAATATTTATCTTAGTACGATATTTCGAGTAACATAAATTTTTTTTTGTTCGGGACCACGATAATATGGGATGTTGCTGCTTGTTTTGAAAAAAATTACAAAAACAGATATTTGGGAAATACTATATTTATTTCAGTAAGCAAATGAAAATATTCATTAAAAGTTACTCAGTATGTACAGGTGCAAATGCTCAATATCCTCATTATCCATTACAATACTGAAAACACCCGATATAACATGAAACAGCATATCATGGTTATCTGCTGTTTCCTACTGAATGCTTCTTTCAGTAAGGACTGAGTATTTCCTCTATAAATATTCAATTTTAGATAGTTCCCCCCCTCCCAGAAATTACAGCAAGTTTTTAGGCCCGTGATAGAACGCTTTTCAAATAAATGACCGATCTTGAATTACACGTTATATCCACAGCAAAGATTGACTGCAAAGGTACTCAAGCGAACTTCAGAAGGTTGATAATAATGTGTAAATTTTGAGAATTAACTATTGTAGCATTTTTACCACCAGAATATATATATTATATACACTCAAGAGCCAAAACATTATGATCACCCCTACATTTTGCAATGAACTCGCCTGGATGACGCGGAAGGCACGTGATCAGGTGGAAGTGGTATTTAACTGTTATTAAGTGGTGATATTAATCCATGCCAAGGCGGGTTGAAACTGTGTGGCGCGCCAAAGGTGGGCCAACTCGTTATTGACAGGTGGTCATAATGTTTTGGCTCTTGAGTGTATAGCATCTCCGTTCCCAAGAGAAAGGAATGTATATATTTTAACAAGTGCATAATAATAACCTATCACTCAAATGTGACAGCAGTAGCAAGTTGTGTGCGGATATTTATACCAGATGAAATTAGTGTTTTGTACTAATGAGAAAAGCTGTTATTCAGTATCATAATTTTTTATTTTTTTTATTTCCAATGGCAGATTATGAACAATTACAGCAATAAAAAGAACAACGAAAAAAAAAAAAAAAAAAAAACAGAGAATACAACAAAACATGCTGAAACAGAGTTCATTAATCTAACATATCACTAGCCTCCTAATATCGCTCGGCGAGAAAGGTCTTGCTCAGGGCAGCACAGTGAAGTAGATGCGTGGAGTCCATGGCCTCTCCAGAGGTGCATATCGGGGAAGGAACAATTTTGTGTCTGTAAAGATGGTTTCGCAGGCAGTCGGTTGTCGAATTAGCCTCCATAATAGTAAAGGCATCAATATCCTTATCACACAGAGTCAGCAAAAGCTCTGCGCGCTTGGATTGAGACAGTCCACCGGCATTCCACTGTAGCACTCGAAGAGTATCAAAGTGAGGGGAGGAAGACGTAATGCCAAGTTGCAGATCTTTTAGCCACTAAAAAGTGTTACCAGGTGCACCACGGGGAGGTAGATCTACTGCCCACCCTGTATCATAAATAATGAAGTGCGATTGTTAGCGATTGTCTGTTGCACCTTCAGAGGTCGAAAGAATTACAGTTGGGATATGGACTGCGTCATGAGTTGCTGTACCGTTATTGGTGATAGCTGAGAAAAAATTTACTCCAATGAGAAGTGAGGGAGCTGACGGTATTTTGTTAAAGGACGGTTTTTTGAAAAAGGAGGGAGAGCGTTCTGCGACGAATCGACAAGAAGTGTTGCTTTTCTCTTTTTCTGTGAAATGATTGAATAGTCCGGAGTTTCCGCCTGCTTTTCAAAGTTGACGGTATTTTGTTAAAGGAAGGTTTTTTGAAAAAGGAGGGAGAGCGTTCTGCGACGAATCGACAAGAAGAAGTGTTGCTTTTCTCTTTTTCTGTGAAGTGATTGAATAGTCCGGAGTTTCCGCCTGCTTTTCAAAGTTGACGGTATTTTGTTAAAGGAAGGTTTTTTGAAAAAGGAGGGAGAGCGTTCTGCGACGAATCGACAAGAAGAAGTGTTGCTTTTCTCTTTTTCTGTGAAGTGATTGAATAGTCCGGAGTTTCCGCCTGCTTTTCAAAGTTGACGGTATTTTTTTGTTAAAGGAAGGTTTTTTGAAAAAGGAGGGAGAGCGTTCTGCGACGAATCGACAAGAAGTGTTGCTTTTCTCTTTTCTGTGAAATGATTGAATAGTCCGGAGTTTCCGCCTGCTTTTCAAAGTTGACGGTATTTTGTTAAAGGAAGGTTTTTTGGAAAAGGAGGGAGAGCGTTCTGCGACGAATCGACAAGAAGAAGTGTTGCTTTTCTCTTTTTCTGTGAAGTGATTGAATAGTCCGGAGTTTCCGCCTGCTTTTCAAAGTGAACCCCTTGTGGGTCCATGTATCACACCCTGTGATAATTAACGTCTGTCGCAGACCGGGTGAATTAGATTCGTCGTAGACTCGAGAACTCTGAAGATCTCCTACTTTATAGTGAACTGCCTACGTGAATCAAATTTATATCTTTAATAATGTTTTGGTAAATAGTATAATAACCCAGAATTCTGTATGTATATATATATATATATGTAATGCTTGTAAATAAAAATTAAAGTGTTTCCCCATGAACCAACCTGCCCTCTTATTGAAGACGTTACAGGTCTACTGCAGGTCGAGACGTTACACTACCTCATTTTACGATAAATATGCCTCATTCGTCTTTATAATGGTAAATAACCGAGAGTGTCCTTTAACCATTTACGAAAAGCCCCCCCGGCAAATGTTTTAGTTCATCCTCTGATAGCAATTGGCTGACCGGACTTCGTTTTGTATAATATAAAGATATTTGTACAAAACCAAACATGTTCAGTTAATGTCTATGCTCAGTCATTCGGAAGTCTCCCGAATTGAAGTTACGGAAATGCTTGATTTAATTCATACGACACCAGAGGGAAAAATCTCAATAAGACACAAATGGATATAATATGCATTTTTCAGCTACAATAACGTTAGACACTAAAACTATTTTTGTGTATTAAAACTGTATATGCAGTATTTATTAATGTTTTTGTATTCAAAATTTGTGATATGTATATGCCACTTCCATGGAAGTATCTGTAGTAGTGCCCTCTATCATTGGAATTTTGAACTAAATTTGTACATTCGTGATGTACAAAATAATCTAACCCTCGGTGAATATTAGCTGAATATTGAATGAATATTATGATATTTTTTATGGCCATTTACTTTTGCAATTCTATTTCTTCTTTGCATATTACTTTTGCACTGCATTTGAAATTCTCTGTATACTCAATATTTACTCTAAAACTAGGCACACCTATGAAAAATTACACCCGAACAAAGTTGGTTATTGTTTATTGAACAAAAAATAGTTACTGAACGAAGCTTAATTATCTTTACTGTAAAATGATCCTTGCATATTAAATTTAAATGGAATTACGAACAGAAATGTATTTGAATATGTGAGTTTGGTTACACTTCACATAATTTAAAATTGCTCTATTATTCAAAATATCTTAAGGTTCTCTTTATTCAATTTGAAAATTTAACTTTTATACACGTAAGTAATACCCATTACTTTATAAATATTAATTTCAAACTGCTTGAGAAAATCGATATTTTGTTAAACATTCATTTATATACCTAATGCAGACAATTTTCAGTTTACATACAAATTATACAACGATCAATATTATATAGTTTAAATAATAACAAACAAAACACAATGCAACGTAACAAAACATTATTTATTATTCTAATACGTAACGACGGTAATATTTCTTATATTAAAATGTTGTATATATATATATATACACTGAAGTTACAAAAGTCATGGGATACCTCTTAATATCGTGTCGGCCCTCCCTTCGCCCGGCGAAGTGCAGCAACTCGACGTGGCATGGACTCAACAAGTCGTTGGAAGTCTTCTGCAGGAATATTGAGCCATGATGTCTCGATAGACGTCCATAATTGTGAAAGCGTTGATGGTGCAGGATTTTGGGCACGAACAGACCTCTCGATGATGTCCCATAAATGCTCGATGGGATTCATGTCGGGCTATCTAGGTGGCCAGATCATTCGTTGGAATTGTCCAGAATGTTCTTCAAACCAATCGCGAACAGTTGTGGCCCGGTGACAAGGCGCATTGTCATCCATAAAAATCCCATCGTTGTTTGGGTACATGAAGTCCATGAATGGTTGCAAGTGATCTCCAAGTAGCTGAACATAAGCATTTCCAGTCAATGTTCGGTCCAGTCGCACCAGAGGACCAAGTCCATCCCATGAAAAAACAGCCCACACCATTACGGAGCCACCACCAGCTTGAACAGTGCCTTGCTGACAGTTTGGGTCCATGGCTTCTTGGGGTCTGCGCCACACTCGAACCCTACCATCAGCTCTTACCAATTGAAATCGTGACTCATCGGACCAGGCCACGGTTTTCCATACATCTAGGGACCAACCGATATGCTCACGTGCCCACGAGAGTCGCTGCAAGCGATGTCGTTCTGTCAGTAAAGGCACTCGAGTCGGTCTTCTGCTGGAATAGCCCAAGAAAGCCAAATTTCTTCGCACAGTTCTAACAGACAAGTCCCTTGTGCGTCCCACATTTATTTCTGCGGTTATTTGACGCAGTGTTTCTTGTCTGTTAGAATTTAAGACTCTTTACAGACGTCGCCGGTCTCGGTCGTTAAGTGCAGGCGGTCGACCACTGCGCTGTCCATGGTGGGATGTTATGCCTGAAATTTCATACTCTCGGCACACTCTTGACACAGTGGATCTGGGAATGTTGAATTCCCGAACGATTTCCGAAATAGCAGGACCCATGCGTCTAGCTCCAACTAACATTCCGAGTTCAAAGTCTGTTAGTTCCCGTCGTGAGGTCATCATCACGTCAAAACCTCTTCACATGAATAACTTGAACAGAAATGAAAGCTCTGCGCATTTATACCTGCTCTACGTGATGCTACTACTATTTGAAAATTTGCATATTGCTATCCCATGACTTTTGTCACTTCAGTGTATAGTTTAAATAATAACAAACAAAACACAATGCAACGTAACAAAACATTATTTATTATTCTAATACGTAACGGTAATATTTCTTATATTAAAAATGTTGTATATATATATATATATATATATGGATCCAACAAAAATTTCCAGTAGTCTCCAAATCTAAAAAAAGAATTACTTAGAGACCCTCTTGGAAGTACGAACCTCCTTAAGGGAATAAGCAGAATGCTATAGTAAAACATTTGTGTTTTTTTATGAATCTGCACTCAAGAGCCAAAACATTATGACCACATAAACGCCCTACATTTTGCAATGAACTCGCCTGGATAACGTGGAAGGCACGTGATCAGGTGGAAGTGGTATTAAGTGGCGGCATTAATCCATGTCAAGGCAGGTTGACGCTGTGTTGCGCGCTAAAGTTGGGCCAACTCGTTATTGACCGGTGGTCATAATGTTTTGGCTCTTGAGTGTATATATTTATCTATGTCTTAAATCATATTAAATAAAGATATTGTAAATGAGATACTTTGAATGTATAAGGTTTTTGTAAGGCTGTTGATGTAACTTAACTTAATACAATTTGCTTTTAATGTGTGAATAAAATTTGGTGTGTTATGTACACTGGCTGTCATGTTTTGGACTTTAAGAGCATTTACAGTATATTATTCATAATAGGTCATTGCATGCACTTATTGTTGCTCACCTAAGTCGAACTCGCCGATTATTCTCTCCCACCAGCCTGTTAAGACATATAGGTGGATTTACTTTTAATGTGTGAATAAAATTTGGTGTGTTATATACACTGGCTGTCATGTTTTGGACTTTAAGAGCATTTACAGTATATTATTCATAATAGGTCATTGCATGCACTTATTGTTGCTCACCTAAGTCGAACTCGCCGATTATTCTCTCCCACCAGCCTGTTAAGACATATAGGTGGATTTACTTTTAATGTGTGAATAAAATTTGGTGTGTTATATACACTGGCTGTCATGTTTTGGACTTTAAGAGCATTTACAGTATATTATTCATAATAGGTCATTGCATGCACTTATTGTTGCTCACCTAAGTCGAACTCGCCGATTATTCTCTCCCACCAGCCTGTTAAGACATATAGGTGGATTTACTTTTAATGTGTGAATAAAATTTGGTGTGTTATATACACTGGCTGTCATGTTTTGGACTTTAAGAGCATTTTCCGTACATTATTCATAATAGGTCATTGCATGCACTTATTCTTGCTCCCCTAAGTCGAACTCGCCGATTATTCTCTCCCACCAGCCTGTTAAGACATATAGGTGGATTTACTTTTAATGTGTGAATAAAATTTGGTGTGTTATATACACTGGCTGTCATATTTTGGACTTTAAGAGCATTTACAGTACATTATTCATAATAGGTCATTGCATGCACTTATTCTTGCTCACCTAAGTCGAACTCGCCAATTATTATCTCCCACCAGCCTGTTAAGACCTATAGGTGGATTTGCTTTTAATGTGTGAATAAAATTTGGTGTGTTATATACACTGGCTGTCATGTTTTGGACTTTAAGAGCATTTACAGTATATTATTCATAATAGGTCATTGCATGCACTTATTCTTGCTCATCTAAGTCGAACTCGCCGATTATTCTCTCCCACCAGCCTGTTAAGCCCTATAGGTGGACTTGACCGCCGATAGGATATAGAATGCATTTTTATATGCTTGCCCATGAAAATAATGTTGCACAATAGGTGAAAGGTTTATGGACAGTTTTTAAAACTTTTTCTTCTCTTCTCTTTGGTATTTGCACTTGCATCATCACAGTATTTTCTTCAGAACATCGTCGACATGCCTCCTAGGCTTTTATGACCTCTATTAGTCGTTCCACAAACTTCTAGGAGGCGGCATCGCCCACTTTGGGAATCAATGGTTGACATTATGAATCTATAATATTGTATGCTCATCATGTAGCAGAGACATTCCTTTGTTGCTTTCGGACATAATGTTAACATATATCAGGGCTCAGTCGTGTGGCAAACGTCAACATCTATACAATGTTCATGACAGAACTGAAGAAAATCCTCACTTCGGAAGCTCAATACACTGGTCAACAAACATGTAATGCGTCATATAAAGAACTAGAACCCTCTTCGACGATGCGTAATTAACGACCGATCGTAACCAATACCTATTAACAGTTAATTAGTTATAACCAATAGTATAAACCAATAACCAAATAGTTAATAAATATAGAACCATATACACTCAAGAGCCAAAACATTATGACCACCCCTACATTTTGCATTGAACTCGCCTGGATGACGTGGAAGGCACGTGATCAGGTGGAAGGGGTATTTAACTGGTATTAAGTGGTGGTATTAATCCATGCCAAGGCGGGTTGAAGCTGTGTTGCTCTCCAAAGGTGGGCCAACTCGATATTGACAGGTGGTCATAATGTTTTGGCTCTTGAGTATATGTAATATATATTAATATATATATTTGGTTGTATAATATTATGTAACCAAATAGTTATAACCGATACCTATTAATGTTAGTGGACAGCTGCTCGTACCAGTCTCGGGGTATGTGACTTACGCACTTATATGTACATTACTTTAACTGTGATTATGCATAGTTACCAATTAATCCCCCGGTGATCATGAAAATTACCAGATTTATCATATTTACCGTAACACACACATATATATACACTCAAGAGCCAAAACATTATGACCATCTGTCAATAACGAGTTGGCCCACCTTTGGCGCACAACACAGTCCAACTCGCCTTGGCATGGATTAATACCACCACTTAATATTACTTCCACCTGATCACGCGCCTTCCACGTCATCCAGGCGAGTTCATTGCAAAATGTAGGGGTGGTCATAATGTTTTGGCTCTTGAGTGTATATACACACTTTTTGCTTCTTTTGTTATTAAATATATTTTGAGGATAAGTCTCGTTGTTGGCCTTATGGTAATACCCCCCTGCAATGAAAGATAAATAGATTAATGTAAGTTTGTTACTCCTCGGTAAGTAGATGAGTTGGATTTTCGCTCATGTGGGGCGGTAAATATGGGCCATAAATATGGGCCGGTTACCCTTAAAGGTTATTCAGAATGTATTCTGATATAACCTAAATGTTATCTTCTGAAAAAAAAGTTATCAACTCATCAAATCTATTATATATAATTCCCGTGTCACGATGTTTGTTCGCGATGAACTCCGAAACTAACCATCCGATTTTAACTTTTTTTTTTTTTTTTTTTAAATGTGTGTTTTGTTCCAACTTGAGAAATAGGATAGTTTTTATTCAG
>BPLQ01010567.1:5149-16612 GCA_021605075.1 Caerostris darwini | reverse complement strand
ATATATATATATAACATAAATATATATTATTATTATTATTATTAAACATATATTATTAATATATATAAACACATACATATATATATATAAATATATATATATATATATAAATTACAAATATATACATATATATTATAAAGATGAAATATATATATATATATATAAATATATATATATATATATATATATATAAATATAACATATATATATATATATATATATTTCATATTTATATAAATATATATATATATATTTTATATAAAATATAAATGATATATATATATATAACATAAATATATATATATATATATACATAGTTTACATTTATATAACATATTACATATACATTTATATAAATATAAATATATATATATATTTATACTTTACATATATATTTCAAATATATTACATATTTATAGCCTATATATATATACAAACATAAATATATATATACATTTTATATTATATTATATACATTTATATTTATATATATGGAATCATTATATATATTTATATTTATATATATATATAAACATATATATATATATATATATAAATATATATATATATATATAAATATATATATATATATATATATATATATATTGGAAGTAACCGGAGACGGGAAATTAGAGGATAACATCACCTTCCGATAGGAATTTTAACCACAACTGCATTACATTTACGTGTTGCATGACAGAAAACTCCAGAAAAATACCATACATATGCCTAGCGTTTAATACAAGATGCTTATACAAGGTGTCATAATTGATACAATACGCAAGTAGTCACAACAGATACAATACACAAGTTGTCAAAACTGACATTGAGCCGTTTAGCTTCTGAAAGCAATAGCTTTAACGAACTCTGAAATAAGATTCGAATCTGATCCTTACTGCAAGTTACCACCGGGTCACTGATAAAGAAATATAATGCATTAAACTATTTTTTTAACAAACTGAATAGAAAATGTTTTTTCTAATATATGCACTATTTTTTCTAATATATATATTTTCTATATATGCATGTGGATTCTAGCATATGCATGTGGATTCTACTAAATAGATCTTTAAGTTGTTGAAACTTTTATCATTGCAAAAATCACTTATTCTAATCAAAAGTTTTTTTTCATTATTACGTAATTGTCTGAGTATATACTTATTTTGAAGTATATACTCAGACAATTACGTAATAATGAACAAAACTTAACGTCTGAGTATCTAATTTAAAACGAAGTATATAACGTCTGAGTATCTAATATAAAACGAAGTATATAACGTCTGAGTATATAACATAAGGTATATAATATAAGACTCATATTCGTCTTGTGTGTAGTACGAAAAGGGAGTAAAAATAACACCTTGCAGAAATACTTCTAATTATTTCGACTCCGGGTTTGTACGGCTTTCAAACGAAGTACAAGATAACCTTTACCAATCATTGTGACTGCCGTTGTGAGCACATTATGGATCATTTCACAATATCCAATCATTTTACTATTTCAAGGAAGCAGTGATTGCAACGGATACCTCTAAGGATTTCAATCAAAGCATTCTTCCCAGCTTCCATTGGCCATGCTTCTTTATCCCTTTAAAATTTTGTCAGGGGGAGAAGGGGCATCGGGAACCAACCTTCGAGAAGTTACGCTGATTTCTTAAAATGCTTTGAGGTAAAGTGATGTTCCCAGAAGAACTAATACTAACTTATTTAAATCTTTATTACTTAAAGTGATAATAATATGTAAACAATTTATACCATGTTTATTAATGTAACTAAAAGTAATGTATATTTTAATATATATTTAATTAATAATATAATGTATATTTAAATTAAATTAATAAATTTAATTAAAAGTTTTTCATACAAAGTTACATTAAGGAAAACAATAAAAATATTTAATATTTTGTATTTAATAAATACTAATAAAATGTGTAACATTTATAGAATAATATTTCCTTTTAAACTAGAAAATTGCTTCTATAAACATAATTATATATTTTTTTTATTTAAACAATAACGTTTCTTAGCTAAAAGTGAAAATAAAATATTTTTGTTTCCTACATGTATTCATTTAATAAAACCACAAAATTCATTTAAAAAATACTGTTAAGCCATACTTATTATATAACATATATGTGAGGATTTGTTAGCTACAAAAACATTCTCAAATTTTTATTTTAGATAATTATTCAGAGATATTTATAAAAGTACTTCACGAAAATGATTACATTATTATACTTTTTTAATTAAAAACTATCTATTCGCTTTAATTAAATAAATTTAAGCTGATTAATCCTTATTTTATAATCTCCTTTCTTTGCTTCCCATTTCAAGCAGTGATTTATATTATTTTCCTACAGACAATTTAACATAGAAGAAAAGAGTTAAGTAAATAATTTAAAAGAGTTAATTACTTTTCTTTTAAATTACTCAACTAATTAAATGTGCCATTAATCTCTGTATATTTAAACATTTTGAATAAGTTACTAACATGAACACTAAAAAAAGTTGTGAATTAATTTGTTATAATAATTTATCTGTTAATTTTTCTTCAGACTAACTTTATTTATTTTTCAATTAACCTTGTTTTTTAATCATTTTATTTCACCTTAAGCTTAAAGACCTGTTAAAGCAACATGCTAATATTTTTCTATGTTTTTATAAATTCATAGTAAATTATTTCAGTGGCCTTAAATTTATCTGTGCATATTTTATTTTTTTAATTCATTTTTATACATGTATTATAAAAGGATTAAAAATAAAGAGTATAAATCACTTTTTTGCTTCATGTTGGTGATAAATGTTATTAAAATGCATTTAAAGGAAAGGAAATAATACATATATGAATTAATTAAATTTTATATCAGTTTATAATTAAATTTAATCTGCTTCGAAAAGAGGTGGAATATATGAGAAATGGTGAATTGTATATTTGGAAATGAGGTTCGGAAATTATTTTGTTAGGCATCACTTTTTAATCAAAACGAAGTTAATCCCGTACTTTTCTTCAAGTTATGCAGAAACTGAAAGTTAAAAAAAGATCATTTTTTAAATTAACTTTAATTATTCCAATAGCTTTATTAAATCATATGATTAAAAAATTTATTTCAAATTTTGGGCACAGCATAAGTATAAACATTAAAAATTATTCTTGAATATTAAATTATATTTATTAATATGTTTTGAAGAAAATTACAATAATTTTCTTTTAAAAAAACATAGAAGTGATTTTTTTCCCAAAAGCATAATAATATTTTTTTCTAAAAATATAATAAATAATAAATGTGTTTAAAATAGGAAAATATAGTTAAAAGCATAAAAAATTTAATAAAAAGATTAAAAATTCAAGTCAAATGCATTAAATTCTTTTCTAGATAAGTTTCCGCTCTCTCCCGAACACTCTCATGTGACGTCAGCATTATCTCATTTACGCAAAAGTGATCTACAATAATTATTTTTTTTAATTTGGGATTGATTCCTAGTAGTCAGTTTTTTACTATCTCGTAAAATAGTCTTAATAATTAAATATATATATATATATATATATACCTTAAATTTTATCGACCAATCACATAACATTTTTATCATATTTCGCTTAATTTTTTTCAGTATTTAATATTTAATATTTTTAAAAATATTGCCAAAACATTGAATAAAATTATGCTTTCAAATTTTGGAAAATAAAAGTTTCTTTAGTCAATTTTTGAACTATATTTTCAAAATCTTTAATTAGATCTCTATAAAAAATGATTACCTCATACTCATCTCATTGTACTTCGCCGATTGCGCTAGAAATATCGGATTCTTAATCAAAAAATATCGAGTTAGCGGAAAATTAACTATGTTAATTATTTTTTAATCAACTACATTGCTCCATAAGTTAGCTTCCTTGGAACCATTTACAGCCGGAATCACTTATGTGAAGATATAATGATAATTATGAAAATTATTAATTGTGTTCCATTTTTTTGACAGACACTGTGCATACATACATATACACATGCATGATTTCATACACAGGTACGAACACAGATACATGTGAATACACACACAAACACAGATACAAATGTGCTCAAGGACATACATACACACGCATAAACATATGCACATTTATGCAAGCCATAAAACACATTCTCAAATGTATATACATGTGCAAAAACATATAAGTATTCATAACCATTATACGCACAAATTTACACGCATACATATATACATAAAAGGCAAATGGCGCAAATTGCAAAACCATGCACATATGCATATATACACACCTACACAAGCACCAACCTATGCACGCATATTCACAGATAAACATACATAAGCCTTTACAAGCATTCACATATGCAATTATATACGCATATATTTATATGTGTAAGTATTTGTGTGTAAAAGAAAATTTATACACTGGTATACATGCATATACACACTTACATATACACATACAAACACTTATTCGCATATCTATACACAGATATACACGCACATACATGCAAGCATAGAAATGCATTTGTATATTACTTAACTACATATGCACATGTTGCTCACGGTGCACACACCGTCATGCTAATTGAAAAAAATACATGTATATGATGTATATTTAAGAATATATCTGTACCAATAGGAGTACATCACTAATCATTGATAAATACATATTTAGATAAGTATGTATATGCGTCTTTTTAAACAAAAGTATGTACTGCTAATAATATATAAATCAAGCCGAAATTCTTAGAAGGTTGAATTTGTTTTGCAAAAAGATTAATTTATCCTGCAAAAAGGCCAAATTATCAGAAATGTGAAACCATCATAAAATTATCAAAAATCAATGTGGAATCATCATAAAATTATCAAACATGTGCATTCGGATTACCAAATCTGTATATTTATTTTTTCAAACTGATAAAAAGTAAGAAAATGTTTTATAAATGCAAATATATTGTAATAAAAATGTATTTTTAAAAAAAATTAAAATCGTGAATTTATCATTCACTGAGTACTTAAAAGTAACTTGGATAGTAAGGATAAAAACTATTAGTACTTTTTCATCCAAAGCTCATTTTGGTCCTTTACGACTAGCGTCATTTAGTTTCGTGTTTTAGAAAAAAATTACATTTTTTTTTAATTCTAAATCAGTTCACTAATTTCAACTTTTTGCTGTTGTCCATTGCAACCTGGAATATTTCAATTAAAGTTGTCTCCGAATAGGCAGCCGAGATAGATGAAAAATCGAAATTTTATGAACGATAAACTTTTTTTAAAGCATTTCTTCCTTTACCGTTTTCTTTCAAGCTTTCTCTTTGGATCTTTCCAGAAATCATGTTGACTCATTGTGCATCCCAACGTCATATTTGGTGTCTCAATGAAAAAAAAATAATTATAAGGTATGGGATTTAAATTTATGTACATTTGCTTGTGCCTAAATTTATACCTTTTCATAGCTTCCAACATGTCAAAACAGAAATACATAAAGTCGACAGTTCAGAACTCCAAATAGGCAGTCGAGATAGATGGAAAATATATGCTTTTCACATCGTCAAACATATAACCCCAAAATATATAACCCCAACATATAACACCAAAACATATAACCCCAAAACATATAATCCCAAAACTGAAATAAATACACCAGACAGTTCATAACTAAAAAAACCCACTAATTTCAACTTTTTTTTGTTGTCCTTTGCAACTTGGAATACTTCAATTGAAGTTGTCTTAAATAAGCAGTTGAGACAGATGAAAAATTAAATTTCTGTGAAGGGCAAACTTTTGTTGTAATCTTTACTTCCTATACCGTTTTCTTTCAAGATTTCTCTTTGGATCGTTCCAGAAATCAAGAATCATTGTGCATCTCAACATCATATTTGGTGACTCCTTGAATAAATTGATTACAAGGAATGGGATTTAAATTTATGTGTATTTGCTTGTGGGAAAATTTATACATTTTCGCAGAGTCCAACATGTCAAAAACTGAAATACATACAGCAGATAGTTCATTACTCAAAAAACACTAATTTCTACTTTTTGCTGCTGTCCTTTGCAACCTGTAATACTTCAATTGAAGTTGTCTCCAAATAGGCATCCAAGATAGAAGAAAAATTAAATTTCTGTGAAGGGCAAACTTTTTTTAAAGCTTTTCTTCCTATACCGTTTTCTTTCAAGCTTTCTCTTTGGATCCAGAAATTTCAGAAACCAAGAATCATTGTGCAACGCAACATCATAATGGGGGTTTCAATAAAAAAAAAATTTAAGGAATAAGATTTAAAGTTATGTACGTTTTTTGTATGAAAATTTATACCTTTTCACAGCTTCCAGCATGTCAAAAACTGAAATAAATACACCAGACAGTTCATAACTAAAAAAAAAAACACTAATTTAAACTTTTTTGCTGTTGTCCTTTGCAACTTGGAACACTTCAATTGAAGTTGTCTCCAAATAGGCAGCCGAGATAGATGAAAAATTAAATTTCTGTGAAGGGCAACCTTTTTTTGTAAGCTTTTCTTTCCATACCGTTTTCTTTCAAACCGCTTGTCATTGCAACGACACCTAACGGAAATATTAAAGTTGTTGTTCTAGAAGATAGTCCCTCTTCCTCAGAGCCAATTAAATTTCACCTGTTGTGAGTATTTGACAGTTTAATTTTCCTTGACATATGACGCGCCACCCGTTTTGACATGTTAACTGTTCAAGGGTGTCTTTTAGGAATATATTGAAGAATAAAATAAAGCGACATTTTCCGTGGTACATGAATGTCTGGAAGCATTTTTTATCACATATCTTTTCCTTTGAAAACATTAGCATCTTTCAGTTGGCTGGTGTCTCCCTGGCTATTGAGGTAAAAAAGTGATGGTCGAGGTATGAATTAAATAAAGGTTTGGTAAAGTTAGATGCTGTATAAACAGTAAAAAACAGTAAAAAAAAATATGTATTCATAGATAAATCAAATACATATTCTGTATGTTTGAAAAAGGTAATTATAACAAGATTCATTTTTGATAAAAAAAAACTAAATTATGTTATTTAACAATGATTAAATCGAATTAAAATTATCTTTGTTGGCAGCTTAATTTTGTGAAGATACAAAACATAGGCTGTAAAATAGCAAACAATAGGAAATATATCGTATTTATTTAATTTGAAACATTATCAGCTTTCAGTTGGCTGGCTCGCTAAATTTTAAGGTAAAATAGTAATGGTCGATGTATAAAGAAAAAAAAAGGTTTGGTAAAGTTAGTTGAAATTTATTCATTTGTTTTAAGCCTTTCAACTCCTTTATTACGACAACTATATTAAAATGTTATCATTGCATCATCATTACTTAATCATTTAATCGAATTGAACTGATATTATTTATGTTTATAGAAGCGGATATTAAATTTATCTTCAATAACTTTTATGTATGGCAAGAGATATGCAGAATAGTTTGTGTTGTTGTTGTTGTTTCTTATCCCACTTGGCTGGCCAAGCCCACGAGCCCATATGGACTCATGATTGAAGGGGAAGGAAGCAGCTTCTGTTGTGATGGAGCACCCGTAGGTAGAAGAGTGACTTTTGCTCCGTGGCGCTCTTACAGTCATAGAAGACCGGGACCTACGGCTTAAAGTGGATTCCGAACCACTACAAACATCCATGGCACCGCCGGGATTCGAACCCGAAACCTGTGGCACCGAGCGCCAGAGCGCTAGACACTCGGCCATTCAGGTCCCAAATTTGCCAACGGCACGCAGTGTTCCCAGGTGGTCACCCACCCAAGTACTGACCGCGCCCAATGATGCTTGACTTCGGTGATCTAACGAGAACCGGTATATTCCGCATGGTACGGCCGTTGGCATAGAATAGTTTGTAAACAGAGATTGCTTCTAAACGTTTTAAATGGTTCCAGAAAACCTGTTGATTCATTGACATTGTCATAATTGGTGACTTACTGAAATAAATAATTATAAGAATGGGATTTAAATTTATGTACATTTGCTTGTATGAAAATTTATGCCTTTATTGTCCACCATGTCAAAACTGAAATACATAAGCACGACAGTTCATAACTCAAAAGAAACACTAATTTCAACTTTTTGCTGTTGTCCTTTGCAACATGGAATACTTCAATTGAAGTTGTCTCCAAATAGGCAGCTGAGATAGATGAAAAATTAAATTTCTGTGAAGGGCAAACTTTTTTTGTAAGCTTTTCTTTCCATACCGCTTTCTTTCAACCGCGTGTCATTGCAACGACACCTAACGGAAATATTAAAGTTGCTGCCCCAGAAGATAGTCCCTCTTCCTCAGAGCCAATTAAATTGCACCTGTTGTGAGTATTTGACAGTTTAATTTTCCTTGAAATATGACGCGCCACCCGTTTTGACATGTTAACTGCTCAAGGATGTCTTTTAGGAATATATTAAAGAATAAAATAAAGCGACATTATTCGTGGTACATGAATGTCTGGAAGCATTTTTTATCATATATCTTTCCTTTGAAAACATTAGCAGCCTTCAGTTGGCTGGCCTCTCGCTGGATATTGAGGTAAAAAATTATGGTCGAGGTATGAATTAGATAAAGGTTTGGTAAAGTCAGATGCAGTATAAATAGTAAAAAATTCATAGATAAATCATGTATTCATAGATAAATTAATAACCATATGACGTATGTTTGACGTTATTGAAAAAATAATTAAAATAAAATTTCTTTTTAATAAAAAAAAAAAAAAAAATTATGTTATTTAACATTAAATAAACGAATTAAAATGTTGACAGTTTAATTTTGCGAAGATTTCGAGCAAAAAATAAGTCATGAATATTTTTTTGATTTATTTAAACTTTAAAAAACCTATCTCGCATTCTATAGACTATTCCACGATGCTTTCTAGAATAAATTAAAACAAAAATGTATCATAAAATTGTCAAGTATAGAAGTAATAACTAATTACTATTTCATATTTCTTACTTACTTAATAATTACTACTTCATGCTATCAAGTAACGAAGTAAAAAAAAAAATGCACGAAATATTTTGTATTAAATATATTTAAAGCAAATTCTTATTATGAATAAATATAGATATAGAAGGAGATAAAATATAATTTTCAAATAGGTATGATACCAGATTTAATAGTTATGTCGAATGTGCGATTTCTTTCTTATTTTTATTTAGAAGACACTAAGCCATGAATATAAGTCAAAAATAATTTAATTTGTTTAACAAAATTACAAAACGAGAATTATTTCGCAAATATAAGACCAACTAGAAAAATGTAAGATACAAAACATTTTTATTTAACATTTGAGTTTGTCTATCCATTAAAACTATTATTTTAATGGAGATTTCTGTCTGAAGGAAATTTTAATTTATACATTTGTTTTAGGCATTTAATTCCCTTTCTACGGCAACTGCATTAAAAAATATTATTATCATTGTATCATCATTAATTACGCATTTAATTGGATGGAATTGATATTATTTATATTTGAACAGTGAATATAAAATGTATCCTCAATAACACTTGTAGTATAGTAGTAGAGGAACATGGGGCTTCTAATTATTAACTGATCTTTTATATTCTATAATATGCGTTAAAAATAATTATAAAGATACAAAATGTTTTTTTAAATATATAAATTTAAATCTTATATCACTATGTAAATTATATCTAAACCTTTAATGTCAACTTCTTAACAAACACGAAATTTTTATGCCTTTCGCAACATGGGAAATTTGGTTTGGTATGCCGCTCTACGGTCATTTTTTCGCACACTTTAAACGAATTATGCAGGGTCTTACAATTTAAAGTAGATTCTGAACCAGGAATAAACATCCCTGCCACAGCCAGGATTCGAGTCTGAAGCCGGTGGTACCGAAAGCCACAGCACTAGCCAATTGGCCATCAGGTTGCCGTAACATTGGATCCGAAATATATAATTTTGACATATATTAATTCCATCCAAAATTGTATTAATTTTAATATATATTAGCCAAAGATATCATTATTCTATGTAATTCAGAAAAAAAAATAATAAATGTGATAAAAATAAATAATTAATCTAAAAAATTATGATCATCACACTATGCAATACAAAATAAGGGTACTGGTGTATAAAATAAATCATATATTGTCATCACAATAATCATAATCTTCTTCCTAAAAGTTAAAAATAGCGAAAAAATATTGAAAGTTTCGATTACGTCTTTCAAGCTTGAGTTCAAACTTAAAATGCAGAGCATAGCTTAAAGAAAAAATGTGGAGTTATATTTCTTTACAATTTAGATCTCGTTTCAGGTCAAGGGAGAATATTTCGAACATTTTAGTAAGATTCTCGATTTTCTGAGAATAACTGGACGCGAATTCTTGGACTTTGGGAGGAGTTTGAACTAAATTCAATTCAAATTACTTGGTAGCGAACATTGTATAACTATTTTTAGAATGATATGCCGCTTTCTAAGCATGTGATACGATTTTCCATCAAGAAATTCTGTCTTTCCTAAAATATACAAAGCTATCTTGGTACATCAAAGATTTAGGAAATTCAAATGAAATTCTATGATACTGCATAACATACATTGTTAATATTTTTGTATTTTTTTGTAACTGTAGAAAATTAATACGAAATATTTTTCCGTTTAATACTAGAGTTTTGTAAAAATCTTATCTTATGTTGAGTATTTTACGAAATTAAGAATGGGATATACTTATAGAGCCATTTATATCTAAGCCATGCAAGATTTTGTTTTTAAGATATTCTAAGAATAAGACCGTTATTTTTATATCAATTGTGTGTTATCGTATAAAGTTTCAGTGTTCATCAACTGTGGAAAATATCTTTCTGAACAATTGATATTTTTAAAATCAAATCAGGAATCCTTATTATTAGAATTAACGTGCTACAGTGCATTATATTTCCTTTTCTGCATTGCAAACTTTCTAAAGATTTTAAGCTTTCTTGCATTTATACTTTCTACATTTCACAATCATGATAAGTAATAAAAAAAAAAAACCATTTAATCTCAAGGATTTTAGTTTCATATATATTTTTTTTTAATCTTCATCACCAATCCTCAAATATACTAGAAATAATTTATATTCTTGTATAAAATAAATTGATATTTAAAAACCATGTTTAAAAATAATTTGATATAATACTGAAAATGCACCAATAGACACAAATTTTTTATTAGTATTTGAACATTTTATATAAAAATTGTCCCGCGGCTTCCGGGTTAGGATAGCCCCACTGTAGACAGTGCATGTCATGAAAGGCGATTAAAATGGGTACTCAATGCCCGGAGTATAACGGGGGGGATGGGGAAGTCAGACTTCTCCCTTTGGATACCTCATGTCTTTGTGCCGAAAGTCCAAGGACAAAGACAAGCTGAATTTTTTAACCTTTATCATGATTCGTCGTTTTAAGACGCGGGTTCATGGACTTTGTCTAAATGTTGCTGTCGACCAAGTGGGATAAGAAACAACAATGGTCTAGATGTT
>BPLQ01010566.1:0-37919 GCA_021605075.1 Caerostris darwini | reverse complement strand
AAAATGTTGTTTATTTTAAGTAAAAAATATTTTTCCATAATTTTTGAAGATAATTTTTTTGTTCATTTTTAAAATAGAGTAATTAAAATGCATTTAAATTTTTCCTTTTGTCTGTTTATCTAATCATAAAATAATTTGAAAAAGAAAGAGATATTTACATTTTTCAACGTTTATTTTGCATCTCAAAATCAGAAAAATTTCCAATGGAATTTTAACTGTCACAAAAATTACCTTGAATATATATTTAAAAAATATATTATTTAAATTGAAAATTTTACAGCACGTGAAAATTCATGTTTGACTGCCGAAAGTAGTGATTTTTTTTTAAATTTTAAAACAGGTCAATTTAAATTAACTTGATAGCAGTAAGTCAAGTAAGGTTTCGATTTGGTTTGGTTTGTCGCTCTACGGTTATTTTTTGCACACTTTAAGCTAATTAGAACGGGACCTACAGTTTAACGTGGATTCCGAACCACTCACAAACATCCATGCCCCTGCCAGGATTCAAACCTGAAGCGTATGGTACCAAAGGGCAGAGCGCTAGTCAATTTACCATCAAGCCGCAGTCAACTAAAGATTTCTCTTATCAAAAATTTCAAGAAACAATTTAATTAATAGTATAATTTTTTTCCAGTAAAATCTCCTACAATTTTAAATTTGGATTTTATTTGATAATAGTTATCATTAAATAATAAATTACAAATTTAAAAGAATTTAAAAAAATTTAACATCTAAAATACTGTCGCGAGTAAACATTTTAGGATTTCAATGATTTATATTTGTTATTGAAAAACAAATATTAATCATTAATAATGTGCTTAAATCTTTAATATCCTATATAATAGGCTTAATTATACATACTCAAATCAAAAGTCGATTCGTTAAATATAACACTACTATAAATATTTTTTTCAATAGAAAATATTGTAGAAAAACTATTGAAAACAAGAGAAAAATTTGTATTTGCTAATGCTTACAAAAAATTCAAACTGTATAGTCGATTGACTATGTCTTAACTAACATAATTGGTATTTATTAAAGAAAAATGATTGCTAATATTAATTTTATATAAAAACTAGATAAACCAAATTAATTTCGAAAAGGTCAGTGATGTGATAATAAAGGACTACATCTTTGTAAAATAAATATTTTTTAAAAATTATTATGTTTTTTTTTTCCCGTCAAATTTTCCACCAATTTTTCAAAGCGTGAAGTGCAACAGACATCAATTGATTATTTCGTGTTGTCATAAGTACACATTCATTTTAATTTCCTAACTAAATTTTTAATAGTATTGCGAAATTTGTTATTATCAATCCATTGAAGAGTGTAGAGAACACAATTCTTTTAATTCTGAAAACTTTAAAAAATAGACATCTTGTTAAAAAACACAGAGATAATATCCTGACAGGACCCAAATATTGAATGCTTAATACAGCTAATTAATATAAGAACTTTAAAATGAAATAAAACTACAACATTTCAAAGAACAAAAAATATATATACCATATAACGCACATCTGTTTGCGATTTTTATATAGGTATATACTTTTAAATATACTTTTTAAATATGGGGCCTGAATGGCCGAGTGTCTAGCGCTCTGGCATTCTTTACCACAGGTTTCGGGCTCGAGTCCCGGCGGTGCCATGAATGTTTGTAGCGATTCGGAATCCACTTTAAGCCGTAGGTCCCGGTCTAATATGAGCGTTGCGGGGGGTATTGTGACTCCACGTCCGTGGCTTATCTTCAAGTGACACGCGCTCCCTGGGGAATGCAAAGTGAGTAACGTCTGTGCAGCGCTTGCCTTAAGGCATCCAAGACTAAGCTGTCTAAGTGTTTGCCAACTGCATTAGAAAGAAAAAAACTTTTAAATATTTAATTCTTGTCAGTTCTATACTGATGAGCGCATTTTTCCTATAGTTACAATGACTTTTTTACAAATACTATCGAGAATCTCAACAGGAATTTCATTCCAGAATGCTGAGAAAACCTTCCTAAAAAAATGACACAACCTACTACCACAATTAATAAAAGAAACCCTATATCTTAGAAAATTCAGTGTTAAGATTAAAATAAATTATTTCCACAATCACACCAATTGTTCGCAGTTTTCCTTCAAAACGCTCATCTCATTTTCAACTACATAAATAACTTCTCCAAAACCAGCAACACTAAATTAGTTATTTATGTAGATGATACCGCTACAATATCGACTTACAAAAGCTCCAAAATGGAACCTGAAAAACTGCAACATTTCATCAATGCCCTCGAAACCTAAAGCGAGTAATAGAGGGTCACACATTTAGTAATCATCAAAAAATAAAAAAGACCCAGCTTGACTTTCCCCGTACTGGAAACCATTAAACAAACAAAACTCCTCATTCAGTCTTTCACAGACCCCCCCCAAACTCTCCTTTTGAGGAGAAACTGCTCAAACATGGAGGACAAAGCTACGGCGCATATTCTTCCAATCTTGCGCTGAAGTTGACGGCGATCACAACGGGACTTTCTGCTCGTCAATGTTTTGGCTAGAGCAGGGATGGCCAACCCGCGGCCCGTGAGATGGATCACACTTTTACACAATCTACTTATTTTTTATTGGCCAAAGGTGTGAAAAGCCAATGTATTTAAAAAAATACGTTATATGTGCATCCCTCTATTAAAAAATGAACTGTCGAAATTGGATAAAAAAATGAACTTAGGTTTTAAAATAACATTCTGGCGAATATGTGACAGATACTGCCTGTTTTATGGATGAATTTATAGTTATCAGGTGGCATTTTGGACGTCTGTTATTTTTTTCTCCCTAGCGCGCATGCTCATAGGAAACATAATTACAGATACGCATGCGCAATTTCCTATGAGCATGCGCGCTGGGGAGAAAAAATAACGGATGTCCAAAATACGGTATGCAAAAACTCTCTAATAACTCATTCTGTTTCGATTTATCACTCCAAACAAAATGTCTGTAGTGATAAATCGTAAATAATATAATTTTATGCCCCGCACTTTCGTTGCTCATATTTGTCTATCCGACTTCGAGAGGCGAAGAGGCGAAGAGGACTCCCATGTCTCTAAGGTTCACTTTAAATGACTATAACGCAGTGACCATTCCTAGATACGGACAGTTGATTTATGATAGCAGACTTTTAATTGGAGTTGTTAGCGCTTTTGGTTCAACTTACAACCGCGAATCGTTTTTTGCTAAAATGAAATTGACCCAAGCTCGAGTCCCGGCTGTGCCATGGATGATTGTAGGGGTTAGGAATCCACTTTAAACCGCAGATCCCACCTTAATATGGCAGTAGAGCTTTGGGCGTAGTACTAACAACCCTACCCAGTAAAAAAATTCATCTACCGTCTAGATATCTGCCATCAGGCAGACGGCCTTGGCCCACCATGGAATGATAAAAATAAATATTTTACAATTATTTAATTTTTTTTTATTTCGTTTATATTTATATATTTTTTATATTTCAGGTTTAGTGTACTATATTTCTTTGCAACGTGCATTTAGTATCATTATTATTATATTATCTATATTTGTATGAAAAGAATAATAGTAAGCACAAAAATAATAATTCATTATGTTTCTGTTTTTCACTGCAAAAAATGTCTATAGTGGGTCTGAATCTAATGTGGGGATATATAATTTTGCATGATGCCCGCGGGGTTAGGGTGCCTTTCCAAAGTGTCCCTCAAGATCATTTGGGCTAGAGATTGCTTATCAGTTATTGATGATTTGCATAAAGGTAGAGTTATTTAAATGAAAACTTAAAACCGAAGTTTTCGCTTGTTTTGAGAAGTACGTAGCTAAAGTGGAAAGGGAAACTAATTGTAAATTGAAGACATATAAGGAATTATTACACAAAAAGTTTGAAGATTTTCTACATGAGCGTACATAATTTTTTGCTCAGCAGAAAAATTCAAACGGACTGCCATACCCCCAGTTGGGCGATTTACTTAAAAATATAAATATTGTATAATAGAAACGGACTAGATATATTTAAATTTCAACATAGTAGTTTATAATCATGTCTTTTGGGCGGAAGCCCTCGTTGCATTTGTTCACATTAAAAACAGGCAGGAGCATAAATTAGCAGAAGGACTAACTCCAATCAAGATTTGGAGTGGCCACAAACCTTTATTGAGTGGCAGTTTAAAATTTTCGAATCATTTGCATTTGTTTATGTGCATAAAATTAATGTGAATAAACTTTGAACTAAGCTTGGAATTTTGGTTGGCGACACTTTGAGAAGTAAAAATTATAAGGTTTTAATTTCTAAGGAACACAAAGTGATAAATCTGAAAGTCAAGTCAAGTCCAGAACATAAAGTGATTGAAACGATTAACGTAAAAATCGAAGAAACTAAAAACCGGTGTTGCGTGTGTATTTGTTTGGAGAAAAATAAAAGTTTTTTTTTCTTTTGTTCTAATGCACCTGGCAAACACTTAGACAGTTGTCTTGGATGCGTTAAGGCAAGCGCTGCACTGACGTTACTCACTTAGCACTACCCAGGAGATACGTGTAGCTGGAAGATAAGCTAAGGACGCGGAGTAATAATGCCCACGCAACGCTCTACGATTCTGTTAGATCGGGACCTATGGTTTAAAGTGGATTCCGAACCACTACAAACATCCAAGGCACACGCTTCTACTCGAACCCGAAACCTGTGGTACCAAACGCCAGAGCGCTAGCCACTCGACCATCAGGAACTCTATTAATAATATAAATTTTATATAAAATCTAGATAAATTTTCCAAGTACCTAATAAACTTCAAAAAGGTCAGTGATGTGATAAAAAATATTAGTTCATAGTACACTATGTATTAAACATGAACGTGCATAAAAAAATTACGTAAAATTCAAACGGACTGCAATACCCGAGTTGAGCGATTTACTTAAAAATAAAAATATTGTATAAAAGAAACGGACAGATATATTTAGCTTTCAAGATGGTAATTTACAACCACGTTGTAGGGTTTAGTTCGTCGCTCTACGATCATTTAGAGCTTCATTCTACCCTTCATTTTTGGGCGGAAGCCCTCGTTGCATTTGTTCACGTTAGAAATAGGCATGAGCATATATTAACAGAAGGATTAACTCCAATCACTATTTGTAGTGGTCACCAGCCTTTATTGAGTCAGGCAGTTTAGAATTTTCGGATCACTTGCTTTTGTTCATAAATAGGAATAAACTTTGAGCTAAGCTTGGAATTTTAGTTGGAAACACTTTGAGAACTAAAGATTATAAGATTTTAATTCCCAAGGAACATAAAGTGATTGAAACGATTCATGTAAAAATCGGAAAACGGTGTTGTGTGTGTGTCTGTTTGGAGAAAAATATAAGTTCGGATCAAGGGAAGTTGGACTTTCGAATATCCTGAAGAATATTTAAGAGTTGTGGAAATTCCTGATAACACTTTTCTCCTTTAAATATGAGTGAACGGCAAAGGATAGGAAGACTCCGTAATACTAGTGAATGCGTTGAGGTTTGCTGTTCCACCCAATGCTAAAATAAGATCTTTAAAAGAGTGAGTGATTTTATAGTATCATATTGTGATGAAAATAAAAGCGAATTTATCTCGGATTAATTTAACTGTAAACCGAATGTTTTATGTGATAAGAGTGATGAAGATTGTAACAACGTTACTATTTTTCAAAATACTCAATATCCTTCAAATGATCAATCACATGAATGCCATGGAGTCGAAATTCCAAAATCGTTCGAATAAACAGAATTCAGTTCTGATAAATGAACACGGGATAATGCAATGCGAGAAGAACTTCTTGTAACGCACGGGATTTGGTTGATCCACCAAGTAATGTTCTTGTAATTAGAAGTAAGTGGGTATAAAGATATCTGTATAAAGATACAAAAAATATACCAAGAAAATATAAAGCTATTTTAGTAGCACAAGGTTTTAGGCAAAAGCCAAGAATTGATTTTTAAGATATATTTTCTCCTATAGTTAATACAGGCTTCCGGTTCGAATCCTGGCAGTGGCATGGATGTATGTGAGTGGTTCGGAATCCACGTTAAACTGTAGAGCCCGGTCTGTTTAGCCAGAGGTGTGTACAAAATGATCGTAGAGTGACAAACCAAACCTGTAGTTAATTTTACGATAGCTATTTTTTATATTATTGGTATCCATGTTGCATTGGAACGCGGTACAACTGGATGTGAAATCTGCCTATCTTTGTGGTGAATTAAATGAACCGAATTATATGAGACAACCGCCTGGACATGAACTAAAAGGTTTAGAAAGTAAAGTTTACTATCTTAGTAAGTCTAGCTGCGGCTTGCACCAGAGTTCAAGACAGTGAACTTGATTACGTTTTCAATACTTTGGGATTTGCTAAATTTCAATGGTGTTTGTAAATTAAACACTGTTATTTTCATTATGTATGTAAATGGTGCTGTGGTTTTTGCAAAGACTAAAGATCTAATTCCACCCGTGTGTTGACCGAGTGAGAAAGAATTGTCCCGACGTAGTCCTTGAGTGTCGTAAGAGGCGACTAAGGAGGACCTGGCCCTCCTGGTTGGGGGTTGGGCGTAGGGTTAACAACCCTGCCCTGTAAAAAAAAAAAGCTGTTTCGAAGTCTGATAGAGGTATACCCGGACTGCCTCCACGGAAAAAGATTCGATTTTGGAACGTACGCTCGTTGTAAAAGAGATGGGCCGACTGTTTAGACTCTGATTTTAATATTTTTTTTTTATCCTAATGCAGCTGGCAAACACTTAGCCAGCTTGGTCTTGGATGCTTTAAGGCAAGCGCTGCACAGACGTTACTCACTTTGCACTACCCAGGCGGCGCTTGTCACTTGAAGATAAGCCACGAACGCGGAGTAACAATGCCCCCGCAACGCTCTACGGTCCTATTAGGACCGGGACCTACGGTTTAAAGTGGATTCCGAACCACTACAAACATCCATGGCACCGCCGGGACTCGAACCCGAAACCTGTGGTACCGAGCACCAGAACGCCAGCCATTCAGTGTTAATATTCAAGTTTAGAGTTATCCTATCATTTGTTAATCTTCCTTTTAAAGCTGGTTATTCTCCACCAACCCAAGTGCATAAAAGAGAAATTGTTGAAAACGAGTTAATGCAAAAATATCCTTATAGGACAGCGGCCTGTTGGCTAGCGCTCTGGTCTTTGGTACCACAGGCTTCTTCAAGTTCGAATCCTGGCGGTGGCATGGATGTTTGTGAGGGGTTCGGAATCCACGTTAAACTGTAGGTTCCGGTCTGTTTAGCCCTCGTGCGCCCAAGATGACCGTAGAGCGACCAACCAAACCTTATAAAACATTAATAAGAAATCTTTGATGATCGATGGAAGCAGACCGAATGTAAATTAATCAGTAAATTTTATGTCGCAGTTTTCAAACGACTACACTTTTGGAAAATAATTGTGGGCATTTTTCATTATGTATTTTCTACCAAAAAGTACAACATAAATCTTTCAACCGTCAAAAGAATTTAAAATGTTATTTCGATGATAATTACGGGGTCTATCGGGGGCTATTCGGGGTCCCAGTCCTAATAGGATCGTAGAGCGTTGCGGGGGCACTGTTACTCCGCGTCCGCGGCTTATCTTCAAGTTACACGCGCCTTCTGGGTAGTGCAAAGTGAGTAACGTCTGTGCAGCCCTTATGGCATAAAAAAGATTACGGTCTATTTGCCAGCTGCATTAGAAAGAAAAAAAACAACGAGTGGTTGTATTTTTTATTTCGGAAATGTGCCTTTTGTTTGAGGGTCAAGCAGGCAAAAATAATCTTGCGCTTTCGTTTATGGATTTTGTAACTCTGCGTGAGAGTGTAAAAGAATCTATCTGGTTTTCCTGAAAGATTCTGAGATGAATTAAATTTGATACCTAATCGCGTCACACAATTGCATTACTGTAATAACTGCTATTTGTTTCACTAAAAATATAATGGAAAATTTTAAAACCAACCATAACGCTGATATAATAGATAGATTAATAATTTGAATCCAATTTCCCGGGTTGGGTGATTTACTTTAAAATAAAAATAATATAGGGTGGAAACGTTCATACATTCATTATAATAAATACTTTAAATAGGATTCATCATCGTTTTACTTAACTGCTTTTTTAAACGATTAAATTGATTTGGTGGTTGTAAATAAGCAAAATGTTTGGGTCGACTGTAAGTTTGGACGAATGGTTAAAATTGAAATTTCTAAATATAATTAATGTTTATTTTCAGCCATTTTAAAGTAGGAAATTGGTCAAATGAGTTACAAGTAAAAAAGATGAACTTAAGTAATTCGGGCAGTTGTCTCAGTCTTAAACTTCTGAATAATGGCGTATAAAAAAGTTACTTCAAATTAATTTATTAAAAAAAAATTGCAATCGATTTTAGTGAAGGATAGGTAAGCAATAAATAAAAAGCATTTTAAGAATTTTTCTGCAATACATTTTGGAAAAAACTCCGATTAACAATGCTTCTTTCGTTAGATATCATAGGTTTGCCATGTTCTTTTAAATTTAGGTTTGTTTAATGAAAATAAATATAAGAACAATGCGTAATTTCTCACATATATAACGTAGGAAAAAACTTGATTACAAAACAGGATGAATGAATTTATGAAAATGTTCCTGTTTTTAATTGAAGTAACTTATTTGAAATTTTAGTGTTTAAATTAGAATTTATTATTGAATATAGCACCAACACATCAATATTTAGAGATAATATAAACACTCAATTTCATTTTCATTATTTTTCTTAAAAAAAAATTAATTTACCTCTTAAAATATAGTTAAAAGATAAGTTATATAAATATGTCACATTTTACGGATCAAAATGCATGATTATTTTCTGACAGCTATACTAGAATTTTTTTTCTTTATAATAATAAAAAAAAACATTAAATTTTTAAACTAATTTTTGTTCCTACAAAATGTTCTTATCTTTGCCTCGCTTTTTGAATGCTTTTAATATATCGCATCCTCTTGAACTATAAAAGCTGTCATTGCCAAGCGATCAGCGATACAAGCACATAAAAGGTTTCTGTTTTAATCTTTGCATTTTATATAATTAAAAAGCAAAAATGCTTGTCGCAAAAATTTATCCACTCCAAATGGAGCCGGAAACAACCTGACCCGAAAAAAAAGGTGCTTTTGTGAAAGCGATTTCTCAGAGGAACTTTTGTGTTGTTGTGGTCGGCGGGAAGTGAGATCTCCCCCCGACATTGCCTGGGGTCGGACAGCGCAGTCGAGGCGCCGCGCGGATTGAAATTGGACACTTTGAGTTCCGTGAACTCCAGGTTCGAAGATATATCGTTTGTCGAAGAGGTATCGTTTTTTGCTAGTTAAGCATGCCCAGCAAATGAGCACCAATTTACTTAGATTGAATGCAGGTCGAGTATCTGTGCGCGAAGCGCACATCTGCTAAAAATCATATTAAAAGTAGGATGTGAGAAACAGCAATTACAACTGTTACGTAAATGAAGGATGGATAATAAAACTATATAAATTGTGAGATTATAAAGGACCGAAGTAAAAATCCAAATCCAATAGATAGAATGATATTCGGGAAGGGGGGGTTGAACGTGAAAACGCAGAGTAGGAATGAATAGCAAAACAAACACATGAGCGTGTGAACAAATATGAACAAAGGAACAAATGTTTACGAAAACGTGGGAAATCCAGGAGTTCTAAGAAACAAAATATATCTTTATGGTGGGCGCATATCTGCTGACCATTTTGTAGTTGAAAAAGGATATTTATGTTTTCCTTCGTTGTGTGCAAAAAATAGTTGTGCTTTGATTAGGTTATTATTATGGTTTCTCAAGCCAAGGAAGAAGTTTCTGGAGAGATCAGTAATATAGTTGTCTATTGTAGCAATTCTGAGATCGTTATGAATAACGTCGTTTCTGATAAACCAGGGGGTCCCAGTGATTATATGAAGAATTTCGTTTTGTAGTACTTGAATTTTGTATTTATTAGTTTTACAAGCAAGTCCCCAAATAGGTGCAGCATAAGTAAGAATTGGGCGGATGACCTGCTTGTAAAGTAGAACTTTATTTTGAAGTGATAGGGCTGAATATTTACCAATTAAAGGGAGACTGAGATGAATTTTATTACAGCATTTATTTTTGATGTAAGTGATATGGCTATTGAAAATTAATTTTTTTTTCAATGATGAGATCTAAATATTTAACTTCGTTTACCCATTCAATTGGTTCGTCAAATTGGTAAATGTTATCACTGGGGTTTCCTTTTCTGAATATTATTTTGACTTTTATCTGTGTTGACAGCAATTCTCCATTTTGTGAGCCAGATTTCTGGCTCTTCAAGGAAAATTTGTAAGGTTCTCGTTACAAATCTGAGAGTTGAACCCTGCACAAGTGCAGCGGAATCATCTGCGAAAAGACAGGGGCTTACATAATTCACTTGAGGGAAATCGTGGGTGTAGATGTTATACAGTATGGGGCTCAAAACGCTTCCCTGAGGGGAACCAGCCTTAATTTGACCGACGTGGGAGAGGTCACCATCTACTTTTACTTGGAAAGTTCTATTGCTTAAATAATCTTGAATTATGTAAATGATATAGGGAGGAAATTTAAGTGTAATCAATTTATAAAGTAGACCATCGTGCCACAATCGGTCAAAAGCTTTTGGCACATCAAGGAAGACACCTCCGGTAATAAGTTTATTATTCATACTCTCAGTAATAATGTTGGTAACTCTGAGAAGTTGAAGGGTTGTTGAGTGTTTCGGACGAAACCCAAATTGTTCCGGAGGAAAGACATTGTTGTCAACACAGAAAGAATAAACTCTATTGTAGAGTAATTTTTCAAAAATTTTTGCAACACAACTTAGGAGGCTAATAGGGCGAAAATGCTGCGGGAATTTATGGTCTTTGCCTGGTTTGGGAATCATTTTTATTATTGCGTGTTTCCAGTATGATGGGAAATGATGGAAAATCAGGCATTTATTGAAAATTTTAGTGATATTAGGGATGGCTTTAGTGGGGAGGCACTGGAGAGCTTTTTTTGGAATATTGTCTGGCCCATTTGATTTTCGGATGTTTAATTTGCAGATGACAGATTTGACATCGCTCGGACTTAAGAGTGGAGGTATAGGAACAGAGGTAGTGTTATCAAAAAATTGAGCAATACTGTCTTCAACCATTTCAATGTGAGAATTGCCATAAGGTTCAACGTTTTCTTGAAAAGAATTTTCTAGGTGATCAGTGAAAACGTTGGCCTTTTCAGCAGGGGTGAAGACAATACCATTGTTTCCCAGTAGAGGAGGAGTTTTTTGTATTTTTTTAGTAAAATATTTATTCAAGTAATAGAGCGAATTATCTTCAGGATTGAGGCCAGTCAAGAACTCTTGCCACCTTTTATTCTTTAAGATTTTGATTTCTTTTTTGAATGTGTTTTGAAGAATATTTAGACTATTTTTATATGGAGGGTATCTGGTTTCTTGCCATAATTTTCTAATGCTGTTTTTAATTGCAATGAGCCCCCTTATCTCTACTGGTATGTACCGTGTGCCTTAGGGCTGGGCGGTCTAAAGTAACCTGGACTTATCTCTACTGGTAATTTATGATGCTCGGTTTTGATTTCACGAGAAGAACTTGAAAAGTTTATTGACGAGATAATAGATGAATTGAACTGATCAAGTGCCGAGTCGATGTCGTTAGTATTATTAATAATGGGATTACCTTTGGTTATTGAGTCTAAGTTGTCTGAAATTTGGACCAGTTGGTAGTTGTGAGACAACGGAATCGGGGTGGAAGAAAATAATTGCTATTGAAGTGAAATAAAACTGGATTATGATCGCTGGAGAGGTCATTTATAGAAGTAGCATTGCCAGAGTTGAAATTTGTTGCTATTGCAATATCTAAAGTGCTATTGATTGAGTGGGAGTGAGAAAAATAAGTAGGGTGAGGTGGAGCTATTAAGTTCAAGCTATTCAGATTTGACCAATTATATAAAATAATTCAGTTGGAATTACCTTTGCCAGCGTTCCAAAGATTATGTTTTGCATTAAAATCGCCAAGAAGTATAACTTTATTGTTGGAATTTAAAATATTATCCAATTCCGAGGTCGAAAGACTGCCAACTGGGGGTCGATAAATGCTAGAAATGGTGATGTTATGATTATGATGAATGACAACTATTGATGCATTTTCAAAGGAGGTCGAATGAAAAAAGATTTCATGATGAGTGATATTTTTTGTGATGGATATTGCAGTGCCTCCGCCTTGATGAGTTAGACGATCTAATCTGCAAGTGGTATAATTACGGAGGTTTATTTTGTCACTCGATCTTAAATGAGTTTCTTGTATTGCTTTTATATGAGGACTATATTCGTAAATGAACTCCTGGAATTCGTTAATTTTGTTTTTAATTCCATTTGCATTCCAATTAATGCAAATTAAGTTATTGTCGGAAAGCTGATTATTGAATGCTGCTCTTGGATGATTTTTGAGCAGTTAAGGCTTCCAGAGCGGTAGAAAATTTTGACATGAAATCATGAAGTAAGGTTTTGATTATCAGGATATCTTGATTATTAGACAATGGGGCATTTGAAGTAGATTGATTATTTTCTGAAGAAGTGATCAGTTTAGGTATCTCTGTAACACTTGTACAGGGTGGCATATTGTACGCAGATGTTGGGTGTCGAAGGTTTATCCTGAGTTTCGGATGCTTTAATCTTTCTTCCCAAACATTAAATTTGGGAGGAGGAGTAGGTACGAAATTGGCAGGGTTTCTCGGGCAACCAGAATAATTTTCAGTATGGTCACCCTTACATAAGGTGCAGCAGGCAGGAGAGTCCTTTGGCTTTGGATAGTTTCCAGATTTATGAGGGCCGGCACATTTTACACAGACTGGGTTTCTAGAGCAAAATCTGGAATGGTGAAAGAATTGTTGGCAATTGAAGCGTTGCGCAGGACCAGGTTACTTTTTTTTAAAGGTTCGCATTTAATTTTAAAGTGATTTAAAAATTCAAGGTTGAAGAGATTTTTGGAATGGTTGCTTTTTGGCAAAAAAGCCAGAAAAAGGGGCATGTTACACGATTTCTTAGAGGAACTTTTGTGTTGTTTAAATAGTTGTTGTGGTCGGCGGGAAGTGAGATGCCGGACATCGCCTGGGGTCGGACAGCGCAGTCGAGACGGCGCACGGATTGAAATTGGACACTTTGAGTTCCGTGAACTCGAGGTTCGAAGATAGTATCGTTTATTGCTAGGTAAGCCTGCCCAGCAAAGAGATCCAATAATATATTGCTACAAGTATAATAAGTTAAAAGTATACTACTAATAATATATAGTTTCGAGGGGCAATAACATGTGATACCAGCACATGTTGTTTGGCATCAGAAGGATGAACTCTTTCATCATTTGTACACTGAAGTGACAAAAGTCATGGGATAGCAATATGCAAATTTTCAGATGGCAGTAGCATCGCGTAGAACAGGTATAAATGCGCAGTGCTTTCGCAGAGCTTTCATTTCTGTTCAAGTTATTCATGTGAAGAGGTTTTGACGTGATGATGACCGCACGACGGGAATTAACAGACTTTGAACGCGGAATGTTAGTTGGAGCTAGACGCATAGGTCATGCCATTTCGGAAATGGTTAGGGAATTCAACATTCCCAGATCCACTGTGTCAAGAGTGTGCCGAGAGTATGAAATTTCAGGCATAACATCCCACCATGGACAGCGCAGTGGTCGACCGCCTGCATTTAACGACCGAGACCGGCGACGTCTGCAAAGAGTCGTAAATTCTAACAGACAAGCAACACTGCGTCAAATAACCGCAGAAATCAATGTGGGACGTACAAGGGACTTGTCTGTTAGAACTGTGCGGAGAAATTTGGCTTTCTTGGGCTATTCCAGCAGAAGACCGACTCGAGTGCCTTTACTGACAGAACGACATCGCTTGCAGCGACTCTCGTGGGCACGTGAGCATATCGGTTGGTCTCTAGATGAATGGAAAACCGTGGCCTGGTCCGATGAGTCACGATTTCAGTTGGTAAGAGCTGATGGTAGGGTTCGAGTGTGGCGCAGACCCCACGAAGCCATGGACCCAAACTGTCAGCAAGGCACTGTTCAAGCTGGTGGTGGCTCCGTAATGGTGTGGGCTGTTTTTTCATGGCATGGACTTGGTCCTCTGGTGCGACTGGACCGAACATTGACTGGAAATGCTTATGTTCTGCTACTTGGAGATCACTTGCAGCCATTCATGGACTTTATGTACCCAAACAACGATGGGATTTTTACGGATGACAATGCGCCATGTCACCGGGCCACAACTATTCGCGATTGGTTTGAAGAACATTCTGGACAATTCCAACGAATGATCTGGCCACCTAGATCTCCCGACATGAATCCCATCGAGCATTTATGGGACATCATCGAGAGATCTGTTCGTGCCCAAAATCCTGCACCATCAACGCTTTCACAATTATGGACGTCTATCGAGACAGCATGGCTCAATATTCCTGCAGAAGACTTCCAACGACTTGTTGAGTCCATGACACGTCGAGTTGCTGCACTTCGCCGGGCGAAAGGAGGGCCGACACGATATTAAGAGGTATCCCATGACTTTTGTCACTTCAGTGTATATCATACGATTATATTTCATATCAAAGAGATCGGCTTCTGTTCACATTGCTAGTTGGATGTCAGTAAAATATATTTTAATGTGAATAGTGAACCAATAAGTTTTTTATTTAGTATTGTATAAATGATGATATATACATTCGGAAATGTTTGGATTCAAGATGCAATACTTTTTTTTATTAATATCATTTTAATTTTTATAAATGGCATAATAGTTGTGTAAATCATATTTGCCAGTTAGCGCCTGATAGTAAACAACATTTCTTGTTTTCCCGTCGTTTCTAAACACATATACGTTTTTTCCACTCCCAATTTTATATATATTGCCACATATTGGCCATAGCTGAAGCAATCCGATCTCAAATCAATTTGAAATGACTGGCTTTGACCGCATTATGTTTGTTTATAGATATCATCATCATCAGTGGCGCAATAGCCCATAGTGGGCCAAGGCCATCTGTCTGCTTGCAGATTTCTAGATAAGAGATGCTATTTTTTTTTTTTTTTTTTTTTTTTTACAAGTAGGGTTGTCAGTCCTACGATGAACGCTCTACAGCTATATCAGACTGGGATCTAAGGCTTAAAGTGAAACGAACCATTGCAAACATTCATGGCACCGCCGCGACTCGAACCCGAAACTTGTGGCATCGAGCGCTGGTCACTCTGCCATCAGGCCTCTTGTTTATAGATATAGTAAAAGCAAATTGTACTGAAAATTGTAAACTTTTGAATTCAAACGAAGTATTGGATTTGATCAAGGGTATCCCGGAAAAGAAGACCTTATGTGAGTACTTCATTCTGAGAAAACCCCCCCGCCCCCCTCCCAAACTTAATATATGGTTAATTGATTTGAACTACAACAATTTATAAAAAATATATAAGATAGACAAAAATATATTCTGATTTATAATGAAAACATTTCGTATTCGAAATTTAAAAGGAAATAATTTTCGTTATTTGTCACTATGTCAACAAACGATATAATATTTCATAATGATGGAAAAAGAAGACAGAATATGTATTTACAGCCTGAGTAAAAACTTTAAGGCCAGTAAAGATTTTTGAGAAAATGTAAAATGAAATAAAAGGGATTCAAATAATATTAATTATTAAAGTTCATTGATAAGAAATAAATGCTATAAACATAATTTGAAAATACATAATATGAGAAACATGTGGTTATTTACAAAGTTAGTATTTCTGCCTGAGTAAAAACTTTAAGGCCACTAGTCATTTTTTAAAAATAAATATAATATAATCTTGTAATTACCATTGCAACTACTAGCTTGTGACAACGCTGCAATTTTCATATTTGTCATACGTTTCTTCGAAATATTGGTGATCTTTGTGAAGATGGTGAAGGGTAAGAAGTTAACTGATCGTGAAAGACGACAGATCAAAGCTTTGTCTTCAAAAGGAATGAGTAGTCGTGCTATTGTGATAAAGATAGGAAGATCAAAGACTATAGTCAACCATTTTTTAAAATTGAAAGACAATTATGGTAAAAAGAATACTGGGGGAAGACCTAAAGCTTTGTCCTCGCGTGATGAAACAATTGCATCTACTGGAAAGTACTCAACCAGGAAACTGATTCCGACGACAGGTTTAAATTTTTGTCAAAAAACGATTTATAACACAATTAGAAGGTCTGGAAGGTACACTTATACAGAAAAATTGACTAAACCTTGTTTACTGCAGAGACACAAAATAGAGCGTTTGAACTTTGGCCAGAAAGTCATAACCTGGGACAACCTATGGATAGAAATTATTTTTTCTGCCAAAAAAAAATGGAATTTGGATGGACCAGATGGCTGGAATTTCTACTGGCATGATATAAGAAATGAAAAAGAAATATTCTCCAAGCGCCAATTAGGTGGAGGGTCTGTCATGACTTGGGGCTGTTTTTCTTACAATGGTGTGGGTTCAATTGCATTCGTTTCATGTAGAATGAATTCACAAGGATACCAAAATGTCCTGACAAGTGATCTTTTGCCAAATGCTGAATGTCTTGCTAGAAAAAATTGGAAATATCAGCAAGACAATGCACTGATCCATTCGAGTAACAGCACAAAAAATTGGTTCCAAGTCAACAATGGTGAAACTGTGAAATGGCCATCTAGATCACCTGACCTCAACCCAATCGAGAACCTTTGGGCTGACTTAGCAAGAAGAGTTTATGCAAATGGGAGACATTTTACATCAACAACAGAATTGAAATCTACTATCGAAGATGAATGGTATAAAACCGACCCCACCCTTTGTCAAAAACTCGTTTCATCCATGAAAACAAGAATATTTGAAGTAATTCGAAGTAATGGCTCCTACACAACCTTCTAAGAATTTGTAATTTTTTTCTTATATGTTATTTTCTATGTTGGCCTTAATGATTTTACTCATTCTCAAATATTCATCTGTGTGTTCTGTAATATTTTCTAATAATAAAATATTTGCAAATTAATTTTTCTACTTTTTTTACTTTTATTTAAGCTCAATAATTATCAATCACATGGTATTTTAATTCATCAGTTTAAATGCTTCAATTTTCTCAAAAATGTCTACTGGCCTTAAAATTTTTACTCAGACTGTAGTTATGCCTCCAATTATACACTGAAGTGACAAAAGTCATGGGATAGCAATATGCAAATTTTCAGATGGCAGTAGCATCGCGTAGAACAGGTATAAATGCGCAGTGCTTTCGCAGAGCTTTCATTTCTGTTGAAGTTATTCATGTGAAGGGGTTTTGACGTGATGATGACCGCACGACGGGAATTAACAGGCTTTGAACGCGGAATGTTAGTTGGAGCTAGACGCATGGGTCATGGCATTTCGGAAATCGTTAGGGAATTCAACATTCCCAGATCCACTGTGTCAAGAGTGTGTCGTGAGTATGAAATTTCAGGCATAACATCCCACCATGGACAGCGCAATGGTCGACCGCCTGCACTTAACGACCGAGACCGGCGACGTCTGCAAAGAGTCGTAAATTCTAACAGACAAGCAACACTGCGTCAAATAACCGCAGAAATCAATGTGGGACTTACAAGGGACTTGTCTGTTAGAACTGTGCGGAGAAATTTGGGTTTCTTGGGCTATTCCAGCAAAAGACCGACTCGAGTGCCTTTACTGACAGAAAGACATCGCTTGCAGCGACTCTCGTGGGCACGTGAGCATATCGGTTGGTCCCTAGATGAGTGGAAAACCGTGGCCTGGTCCGATGAGTCACGATTTCAGTTGGTAAGAGCTGATGATAGGGTTCGAGTGTGGCGCAGACCCCACGAAGCCATGGACCCAAACTGTCAGCAAGGCACTGTTCAAGCTGGTGGTGGCTCCGTAATGGTGTGGCTGTTTTTTTTTCATGGCATGGACTTGGTCCTCTGGTGCGACTGGACCGAACATTGACTGGAAATGCTTATGTTCAGCTACTTGGATATCACTTGCAGCCATTCATGGACTTTATGTACCCAAACAACGATGGGATTTTTATGGATGACAATGCGCCATGTCACCGGGCCACAACTGTTCGCGATTGGTTTGAAGAACATTCTGGACAATTCCAACGAATGATCTGGCCACCTAGATCGCCCGACATGAATCCCATCGAGCATTTATGGGACATCATCGAGAGGTCTGTTCGTGCCCAAAATGCTGCACCATCAACGCTTTCACAATTATGGACGTCTATCGAGACAGCATGGCTCAATATTCCTGCAGAAGACTTCCAACGACTTATTGAGTCCATGCCACGTCGAGTTGCTGCACTTGGCCGGGCGAAAGGAGGGCCGACACAATATTAAGAGGTATCCCATGACTTTTGTCACTTCAGTGTATAAATTTTCTTTATGAAACAATATTGTAGTAAAATTTGTACATGTCACCTCAATTAAATGTCACTTATTTTATACATCTTTCATATTTATAAATAACGATCTTGTTGCAATCCTATATTACGTTAACTCAAAAAACTTTACTTAATGAAATTCAAATATTTATTATTACTAATTATGATTGTCTTAGATATAATAGGGACTAATATTTCTCATTTGTGCCATTAACTGTATCGCCTCCGGTGGTATGGTTATTTTTGTTCCTCTTATTTTTTTATATTTAATTTCAACGTCGGACGCGTAGGTTCGAACGTGCGCTCTGTTTGGAGAACCAGAGCTTCTATTAGGCTCCTTAGACCTCTCGGCCATCCTGACTTCAAACAGAAGCTAAATGTGAATATGTCGAGGCAGCCAGGATTCGAACAGGGAATCTTCTGATCCGTAGACAGGAGAGTTATCCGTTATGTCACTGTCCTACTAAATAATCGATATTTCACTTCAATGTCTGATGTGGCGTTCGAACCTGCTCTCTTTTTATAGAAACCAGGGTTTAAACTTAGTGCTTTAGACCTCTTGGCAATTCTGACTGGCTATTTTTGTTCATGGTCCATTATCGAAGTATATTGGCTGCGAAGCAGCCACAAACTTCTATCTGGAATTTAGGAAAGTGACTTTCGGTCTAATGTCCGTACATAATTAAAGCAAGTGAAGAATTAAAAATATTAAATGAAAAAAAAAAGAAGCAAAATAAGATACAGCGAATAATAAAAAGTGGCACAAAATAAATGATGAAACTCACACAGGCGGGTCAATCAGCAACACTATTTCAGAAGTGGGGACATTAGTGAATGCCATTGTTAATAATATTCAAAACAGCGCGGGATCGTTTTCCATTTGCGTGCAGAGAAATATCATAAACAAGAAGAGAAATTAAAACTTTATTATCAGTATGAGAAATAGCATTATAGAACTTATTAGAAATATGGTAAATAAATTTTTTTTAACTCTAAGAATTCCTCAAGAGCTGATGTCCACATTTCATTTCTTTTCACTATTTTCCATGGAGGTATAAGCTACAGAGCCTCAAACTGGACTTGTTTAAATGATCCTGGGACGTATGTAGTAAAGATAGATTAGTAGCTTATTGGAAATAGAAAGCTCTGAATGTCTAGCAATAAGAGAGTAGAAAATGAGGTTATATTAGATATATAAGATATGTATTATGAGGTTTTATTAGATTTATTTCTAAGTGTCTTAATGTGGGAATTATAAATTTTTTTATCAAGAATTACTTCTAAATATTTAATTTCATCAGACCATATAATAGGGTTATTATAGATAGAAATAGTAGGATTAGCATATTTAATTTTGCGTGCAAAAAAATCTCATCAGGTGTATCAACATTTAATTGAGTTTTCCATCGAACCAACCATTTCTCTAAATCATAATGTAGTTCTGCAAAATATGTTGAATCCAATAAGAATTTTTATCTTGACAGAGCATAAAGGTATCACCCTGCACAAAAACTGATCCCGATGTCAGAATTTTGAGAAATATCATGAATATAAAATATTGTACAGAAAGGGGTCAAGAAGAGAACCCTGGGGAACACCAGCTAACATATTTCAGATAGTACAGTCAATAGCATTTACAGAGACAATCATTTCACATTTTCTGTTAGTAAGATAAGAATTAATGATCTCCATTAAATAAGAAGGAAAAGAGTTTATGAGTAAGATCATTTATCCAGACTTTGTCGAAAGCTTTGGCAATATCTGTGCCACATTTTTTTTCAAAACCAGTAGATTAGATTCTTTATTCTTTCCCCTTTTAATTGCACTATCATCTCAATAGATATACCCTCTGTCCTTTGGTACCACAGGCTCCAGGTTTGAATCCTGATGGTGGCATGGATGTTTGTGAGTGGTTCCGGATTCACTTTAAAAAGTAGGTCCCGGTCTGTTTAGTCCAAAGCGTGCATAAGACGACTGTAGAGCGACAAACCAAACCAAACCCTAGATTTACCCAGTCAGGAAGCAGTTATTATTTATTGCTCCTGTCTATTCTTCTGATAACTCTTTTTTTGCTATTCATTTAGAAAAATTAATTCAACTTATTAGTATAATATTATGTGAAGATTTTAACGCTAAACACACTATGTGGAACTGTAATCAAAATAATACTCTTATTGTAGATTATTACGGAGATAGCTCCTTCTTTGTAAAATGTTGAAACACAGCGGTGGTCTCATGCCCTTTGAGTTAATAAGCAAAATAGATAATTAAATGCCCTTTTTTTAAAAGAGAATTATTTATTTCATAAAATTATAAAATGAAAAATATCAAAAATGTAGATGTTGATGAAATCAGTTGCATGTAATAACCCAGAATGAGCAAAGGTCAAATTAGGAGAAAAGCGAACTTTTTTTTATCTAGGCAGTTGTAAGGAATTAATTTAAAATATTTAAAACAGTGCGAGGTCTTTTGCTATGTTTGAGGGAAGAAATATCGTAATCGTAATTTTGTAGGATATTTAAAACGGGGTTATGGATGTTTCGCATATCATTATAGAATTGAGTAGAAATTTTGTGAACAAATTGTCTTAAACTTGGAATCGAGAGAGCGCGCCTAATATCGTCATTACGAAAGTACCAGGTTGAATTCGTTAACAATCTGAGAGTTTTGTTCTCAAGCCTTTGAATGATTTCAAAATTTGTACGTGCGACAGAACCCCAAACTGGGCTTCCATAAGCTAATACTGGACGAAGATAAGAGAGATCAAAATAATACTTGATTAAATAGTTTTTATTAATTTTTGTGCCCTCGCTGCTACCAACATTTTATCCCCTTACACTTACTATGCGTTTTGGTCACGTCTTCGCCTAAACGCTAGATGGCCAATTGGCTAGCGCTCTGGCCTTTCGTACCACAGGCTTCAGGTTCGAATCCTGACGGTGGCATGGATGTTTGTGAATGGTTCGGAATCCACGCTAAACTGTAGGTCCCGGTCTAATTAGCCCAAAGTGAGCACAAGATGACCGTAGAGCGACAAACCAAACAATCCACGCTAGATGTCGTCGTAGTCATGAGATTTTCTTTCCCGTTGAACAGAGTTCTGGTCACAATCCTATTAAAACCTCCTTTAAGTTTATTTATGAAATTCATCCGTGCTATCATACAACTAAAACAGAATGGACTAAATTTAGAAATAATTTGGGAAATGTTCCTCTCTCAGAGATATTAATTCGACCGATGATTTGGATCAACAAATTGATAATTTTATTAATTAGATTACAAATGCTTGTTAGTCTTCCACAACTTACCTTAAACCAATAAGGAATGAATTCACCCAAATAATAAAAAAATTAATTAAAATTCGTAACAAAGTTAAACGGTGGCAATATACAAAAAACATACTATTCTCAACCGTATCAACAAAAATATTAAAATTGCATTTCAAAATCACTCGGATAAATTACGGTGAGACAAGCATATTGAAATATATATATATTTTTTTCTAATGCAGCTGGCAAACACTTGGTCTTGGATGCCTTAAGGCAAGCGCTGCACAGATGTTACTCACTTTGCACTACCCAGACGGCGCGTGTAACTTGAAGATAAGCCACGGACGCGGAGTAATAATGCCCCCACAACGCTCTACGATCCTATTAGACCGGGACCTACTGTTTAAAGTGGATTCCGAACCACTACAAACATTCATGGCAACGCCGGGACTCAAAACCGAAACCTGTGGTACCGAGCTCTAGCCACTGGGCCATTCAGACCCGCATATTGAAACATAAACAGAAGATAGTTTCCTTTGGGGGAAAAGCACTAAAAAAAGTACGCACACATTTAAATGGCCCACAGCTTAGCTAGCTCGGACGAAGATAAGGCTGATGTTATTGCTAATAAATTAGAAAATCGATTAAAAATTAATGAATCTGATGACTCTAATATTGAAAAACTTATTCAAGATTTCCAATTGAATTATCGAGATATTCCTTTCATCATCATCATCGACGCAACAGCCCCATGGTGGACCAGGGTTGTCTGCCTGCTGGTAGATTTCTAGACAGATGTTTTCTTTTAAGGGGTAGGGTTGCCAGCCCTACGCCCAACGCTCTACAGTCATATTAGATCGATACATATAGTATTAAAGCGGATTCCGAACCACTACAAACATCCATGGCACAGCCGGGACACGAACCCTGTGACACCGAGCGCCAGTCACTCGGCCATCAGCCCCCCTCCCCAGATATTGCTTTGGCTTCTGAAATAGCTCAAACTATTCAACACACACAAATCGAAATGGCCCTGGGACTTGATTCCATTTTTAATAAAATGACGAAACATTTTCCTTATATTAATATTATTCTTTTAAATTAGGACTTGAATGGCCGAGTGGCCAGCGCTCTGGCGCTCGGTATCACAGGTTTCGCGTTCGAGTCCCGGCGGTGCCATGGTTGTTTGTAGTGGTTCGGAATCCACTTTAAAAAGTAGGTCTCGGTCTCATAGGATCGTAGAGCGTTGCGGGGGCATTGTGACTCCGCGTCCGTGGCTTATCTTCAAGTTACACGCGCCCCCTGGGTAATGCAAAGTGAGTACGTCAGTGCAGCACTTGCCTTAAGGCATCCAAGAACAAGCTGTCTGTGTTTGCCAGCTGCATTAGGAAAATTGCTATTATTCTTTTAAATTACCTTATTAATAAAATTTTAGAACTCTTTTTGTTGTTGTCCAAATTGGGCAGTTGACACGGCTATTATTTGCAAAAACTCTATTCTCACCCTTTCCTACTTCCCTAATAAATAGAAATTTGCCAGAATCATTCCCATTCTCAAACCCGGTGAAGATTTCAGCAGTCCAGTTATCGTCCCATTTCTCTACTCAGCAAACTCATCGAATCCACCCTTTCCGAAGAATGCATAGCTCGTATCAAACAACAATATTGATCATCCCTCATCATTTAGGGCTTGCCTCTCAACTCTCCATTTCCTTACTGTCTCTGAAATAATTAACAATCATTTTCAAAATAAATCTATCAATGATATCCTCTATTTAGACATTGATAAAGTATGGATTAATGGGCTCATTTATGAGCTAATCTGTTATAATTTTCCTCCTAATCTTATTAAAGTTCTTATTTCTTACCTTAGTAATCGCCACTTCCCTGTCTCTATTAATAACACTGACTCTTCCACTAAACCTGGAATTCCTCAAGCTTCTGTCATCGCACCTCATCTTTTCAATCTCTATACTACTGTGTCCAAAAAGTTAGACCGATTTTCAATTTAAAAGCTTGGTTTTGTGAGATGCTAAAACTGATTCCGGCGATTTTTGAAATGTCTGAATTAATTGAGCAAGAACTTGCGTTACATTTTGTTTGCAGAAACGTATAGAATGTTGCATAAGGCATTCCTATATCGGAAAGAAACGGTAAAAACAGTTCAAAGAAGGCAGAGAACGCGTTGAAGACAAAGAGCCCTCTGATCGACCATCAACCTTAACCGACAAAGTTCACGTCTAAAAAATTAAAGATTGGGTACTTGCAAACCGTCGATTTACAATTAGAGATCTTGCTGATGATGTTGGAATTTCAAAAGGATCGGTCCATTCCATTTTGGGCCTCAAACACGTCAAATCTCGATGGGTACCGAAAATACTGAGTACGCCAGCTCACACTGCATTGATTCTTCGTGACATTTTCGCCAAAAATATAACCCACATAGTTCCATAACCACCGTATTCACACCGTGCGACTTCTGGATATTCCCTAAACTCAAAAGACCACTCCGGGGACACCGTTTTTATTCGATTGAAGAGATTCAACGTGAATTTCCGCGCGTTTTGAAGGCCAACCCTGCCGATGACTTTTTAGCATGCATTGAGGATTGGAAAAAAAGTTGGCCTAAATGCATTGTGTCCGGAGGGGATGATTTTGAAGGCGACGAAATAAATTTGGAAGAATAAATAAAGAGTTTTTGAGAAAAAAAATAATGTGTCTTACTTTTTGGGCCTGAATGGCCGAGTGGCTAGCGCTCTGTACCACAGGTTTCGGGTTCGATTCCCGGCGGTGCCATGGATGTATGTAGTGGTTCGGAATCCACTTTAAACCGTAGGTCCCGGTCCTAATAGGATCGTAGAGCGTTGCGGGAGCATTGTGACTCCGCATCCGTGGCTTATCTTCAAGTTACACGCGCCCCCTGGGTAATGCAAAGTGAGTAACGTCTGTGCAGCGTTTGCCTTGAGGCATTCAAGACCAAGCTGTCTAAGTGTTTGCCAGCTGCATTAGAACAAAAAAAAAATTTTTTTGGGCTTAGTAGTATGAACAATATTCCTCAAAATATATTAATGCTCTCGAACAATGGTTTATCAACCGAAGAATGAAACTGAACATCTCTAAAACTGACGCTGTCTTATATACTTTTCAGAAACCTCAACCTGCGAAAATTACTCTCATTAAATGGAGCAAAGAAGCCAAATATCTAAGAGTCATCTTGGACAATCATCTTACCTTCAATTCTCACACTAATTATCTCTGTAATAAATTTATAAAATCCTTTTTCGTTCTCTATCCTCTCATTCCCCGTAATGGCAAAACCACGACTAAACCAAAACCCCTCATCTGGTTAGCCTACCTGCGTCCCAAGGAAGTCTGGGGTTAACACTAATCTTAACAAAATTCAAAGGCTAGAAAATAAAATCATCCGCATCGCAATAAGCGCTCCGTTCTTAAATCGCTTAATATTCCCGTAATTAAAATTTTCATTCGCGAACTCGCCAAAAACTTTTTACAATAAAATTCCGAATGACCCAAATACCCTCCTCAAAAGGCTCCCACTGTAGAATCTACGAAATCCTTAAAACGCAAAACGACAGAGAAATAATATCAACATGTTCTGTACTCTCCCCTTCCAAGATCGTTCGTTCCTCTCCTAACGGGCAACGAGCGTACCGATTACGGAGTTCCTAGGTGGCTTTAAGAGCCACAATACCTCCACATCTTAATTTAGTTAAAAAATTTGCACAAAATGAAGTTGCTTAAATTATAGAATATTAATAAAAAGAAGAATAGCACAAATTAAAATTTAAGAAAAACACCTCCTGCTTGCTAACAATTAAAGCAGGAGATCGAAAAATCTAAAGCTTTCGGTACAATTAGGAGTCCGTTGACGATGCCCAAAAATAAAAGATTAAAGTTAAACAAAGTTTAAATAAATAAAAATAAAATAAAGAATAAAAGAAATAATAAAAGTAATATGGTGCGACATACAAGCAGTGTTAAGCACCGCTTGTTTACATGTCAGGTTACAACTTTCGCCGGTAGATGGCGCCATGAGCATAGTTTCAAAACCTAGCCAAAGCTAGGAAAGTACATACTTTTTTTAGTGTATATTCATAAAATAAAGAATAAACAATTACAATTAAACGCGAGCAGTGAACAGTTAAGATTTACTATTGAAAGATTAGTTTTACAGTTAATTAATAAAGTGAAGACTTAAACCAGGTTAAGGAAATAACAAGTTAAAAGTAAACAATAAGACAATGTTATTTGCAATTAAGATAAGTAATAATGCTGACAAAAAGTTTAAGTGAAATTAATTAAAATAAGCTAACAATTTAAGAAAAAATGTAATTAAACAAAAGTGAACTATTAAAAATTTACAATTAAAATATAAAATTACAACTTAAAGAGTCCGGTAGCCATGTTCTAATTTAGGTTGCACATCGTAACAAATAAAAGTTAAGATTTAAATGCCAAAAGGTAGCAGCTCAGATTCGCTTGAAGTGATCGGAGTGACTAGGCAACAGCCACAGCGGTAGAGTCGGCGGTTGTAGGATAAAATCCACAACGCCTTTTCAATGCCGGGAAAGATTCCCATTGCTGATCATATATAGCTCTGGGTCTCTTCCTGGAGCTAGCCACACCTGGATGGTATACAGGTATTTGCCTGATCGCTTCGTTACGGATCTGAGGGCATTTAGAATGAAAAGACTTAGAAATTTTGAAGATATAGTCCATAATGGGTTCTATATTCAGATCTCTGTAGAGTTGCTTCCTTCTAACAAACCACGGGGCGTTGACTATCATAGCTACCTGTTTGTTTTGAAAAATTTGGAGTTTCTTAAGATTTGCGATGGAGGAGGACGCCCAAATGGGACATCCATATAAGAGAATTGGTCGAAGGATAGACTTATAGAGTAGAACCTTGTGTCTGATCGCAAGCCTGCTCTTTCGAGAAATTAGGCTCTTTAGCTTCACGCTAGCAGCATTTGCTTTAGCAACTACTTTAGCAAAATGGGTTTTAAAGGTTAATTTAGAGTCAAAAACTAACCCCAGGTACTTATATTCAGTAACCCAGGGGACTGGCTGGCCAAAAAGGGTGACATTCAAAATAGAACCAATGTTCTTTTTGCGTGTAAACAGAAGGCACGCGCTTTTGGTAGGATTTACTTTGATTTTCCAGGTGGTCAACCAACTTTCCAAGCGAGGGATGTAATTGTTAAGCAAAGCAACGACGGAGTTTGGTGATTTGTGCTGTGCAATTATCGCTGTGTCATCTGCGAACATGGCCAGTTTACAGAACTCTGGCTTAAGAATATCGTTCACAGAGATTAAAAACAATCTAGGACCGAGCAGTGAACCCTGAGGTACCCCGCTCCTGATTGGATGATCGCTTGAAATGGTTCCTCCTACTCGCACTCTGAAATTACGCAAAGTGAGATACGAGTGAATAATTTTAATAAACTGGGGCGAAAAATGAAGTCGCATGAGCTTCAATAATAAGCCATTGTGCCAAATTTTATCAAAGGCTTTGGCTACGTCCAGAAATAATATTCCCGTAGATTTACGATTGATAAAGCCATCATGGATCAGCTCATTAACACGTAAGAGCTGGTGAGAAGTACTGAGTTGAGTTCTGAACCCAAATTGCTCAGGGATGAGAATATTATGGTTAGTGCAGTGCTGATCCAGGCGTTTAAGAATCGAATATTCGAATATTTTACTCACTCCACTGAGTAGTGAGATTGGACGGTAATTTTGGGAATAAGCCCTATTACTATCGGGTTTTGGAATAGGAATAACTACGGCGATTTTCCAGCTCTGTGGGAAATAACACTTATCGATTAGAAAATTAATCAAATAAGTGATCAGTATCACATAAGTATACGGTAGAGATTTAAGCATGCGATTACTAATGCGATCAATCCCAGGAGACTTAATGGGTTTAATTTTTTTGATGAATTCACAGACTTCCGCTGGGCTGACCTGACTGATATCATTTATGTGCGGTTGTTGAAGGAAGTCTGCTACTTCTGTGTTGGTGAGTCTGAAGAAGTTAGGATCTTCGACGTCGTGGTTCGGTTCGAACTGAAGTTGTAGGCTATCAGCTAAAAGCTCGGCTTTCTCCTCAGGTGCATAAGCAAAGGATCCATTGGAGCGTATAAGTGGTGGGATGTTGGTAAATGGTTTACGCAACAAAGACGTACGTCTAAATAATGTTCCTCTCCTAACGCATTCCAAAACTCGAATCTTGCGTCATCCGTCCCCCTGTCTGGAACTTCTCCAGACGCGCCTCCGATTTCCCCCTCTCTACTGTCTCAGATTCTAAACCAGTGCTCTTCGCACCCAACTCTTTACCTTTATTCTTCGAAAGAATAGCGAAGTTTTACTTTATTTTTTTTATCTACTTTCATAATTTTTATTTTTTTTTATTTTTTTTTTATGAATATACTTATTTAAAATATTCACACACACAAATTCCTATTTCAAATCAAATAACCTAATTCTTAAATTCTCTCTAATTAAACATTATAGTATTTAACTTTAATTCTTCATTAGTAATTTTTAAAAGTTGCATCCTTTTGAATTTTTTTTAAGTTGAGCAATGGATCATACTTCTCATTGCTAAAAGCAGATGTTGAAAATTAAAAAAAAGTAACAAATAATTATGTGAAATTTTAATCTGAAAATATGCGTATAAATAACAGATTTATTAAACATTTTTCGTTTCTTTTTTGTTTTCAGTAAGTTATTTTTAAATTTAAGATTATAAAATTTTATATTAAATCTTTGATATACATATTTTCAGAAATCAACTATTGGCACCACTATTATTTTGTTTATAAAGTAATTATTCTTTTCTGCAGTGTATTTATTTTCTTACTCATTTTAAGGATATTGAAGAAATCGTGTCCGTCACATGCAGATTAAACATGAAATAAAAGTTATTTATTTTTCATGGTGACGACTGAAAATTTCTCTTCTTAAATGTGTAATTTTAAAAACTCGTGTCGATAAGTAAAATAATGAAAAGTTGTGGCAGAGAATATACTATGCTTTTGGATATACGGCAATTAATGAATACAATTTTTTTTGTCACGTTAATGAATTATTGATGAATAAAACTAATAAGAGGAAGATTAGTTAAATAACCAAAATAGTTAGCTTGTGTTTTCTAAGTAATTGCTTCACCTTATATCTTTAAGTGGAGCTTTTGGAAAATAACTGCAGACATAAGTCGAAGTTAAGAATCAGTATGTTTACACAAATGATAAATTTACGAGGTATGAAATGAAACATTTTTTGCAAGATGGAGGTTGATGATTTAAAAGTTTGTGAACTAACTTGTTAATGTAAAGACGGCCAAAACTTGTGCGGTATAAAAGAAGAAAAAAAAAGTAATAATGCCGCTGCTATTTTAATTTTGAGATCGTTGGAGATTAAGTCAGCAATATAAAGGAATTGATGTGCGGTAGACAGTTCAGCAGTAAATCCGAATTAATTGGGAATCACAATCTTGATCCTTTTGAGGTGAGTTATATAGTTCTTATAAATTTAAATCTTCCGTTAGTTTACTAAGAATATGGAAAAGGGAGATCGAACGCTTCATTCCTGTACCCGTTTCTAAATGAAAAAGACATAAAGCGCCATCTATCGACAACATTTTCTTGAGAAAGAGAAAGATACCTAAAATGTAGGAACATTTTGCTTTTAGAAGCGTTTTGATTATTTTTTTGGTAGTCAAATTAATTTTTTCTTCTAAAACTTTATATCAATTATCAATAAATTTCATGCAAGAAATCTGTAAAGTCATAAAAGAAAACTTTATTTAACCTTATGTCATGTACCTGCCACTTGTGAAATTTCTGAGTTGGGCCATATGAATTAAAGTTAAAATCATTATAAATACAGATTTCTTATACCCGTCTAATTGATACCTTTTTGATCTGTTCTTAATTTGAATGGAGTATTTAAAAAAAAAATGAACTATAGTTCCTATATTTGAATCTTTAACAAAAATTGTAGAGATATATTTTGATACAATGCTAAGACAATTAAAGAATATCTTTGTCTTTTTGAAAAATGTTCTATTTGAATTTTTTTTTCCATTTTAAAGTGTATAGGTTATTTAAAAAAATTACCAAATCAGTATTTGAAAAATTTCGAAATTAAAAATTATCAATTGTTTAATTTATTTTTGGATACATACTTTGAAATGCTTAATTTTTAGAAATAATATGATATTTGAACTTAATTTTTCATACAGTCACGAGCTATTTAACTTTAAAAATAAACGTTTGAGTTTCAATGTTACTCAACAGCATGACTTCATTTCAATTATGCATAACTGTGTTTATTTGTTTTCAGAATTGATATATTTCATTAATAAACTTGTCATTTAGTCAATTCTCTTTTTAAAGTGTATAGTCAAATTTTTAATAAAAATGTACAGAATGATAATGAATGTTTGATATCATGTTTTTACTCTCTGTGTTTTTTAATAATATTGTTATTAAAATATATTACTTTTGAGTATTTTACTAATTCTAGTGGAGTTATTAATTTATTTTTCATTATATTTTAGTGCTTATTTACTAGATAACACTTTCATAAAATAAAATAAAAAGCATGTTATGCTTTTTAAAATACATCAATTAGAAATGCGAAATAATAGATATGAATGTGTTCCTCCACGTATTCTTAAAAAAGCAATCTCAAGCTCTCCGTCTACAACATCATGCTTTCGGCAAACTCCAACATATTGATTTGTTTTATTCGCCAAAACTTTAATCAATTAATAAGCACCAGGCTGAAGTTTAGATTTATAGCCACTAATAATCTGGACTGTCAATATTAATGGAAAGTATTGAAGTGTTTATGTTATCATCAGTGCTATAAATTGTTGATAATTTTTTATTTGACTACTCTTTTAAGTGCAATCTTTTTAAAAACTGGAAGCATATGCAAAACTTTGCTAATGTCTATTTTTTTTGTGTGTGTGTGTGTGTAGAAAGAAAAATGATATATCACAGTGAAAAAAGTTATTCAAAATGTGTGGTTAATACTTGCTGTATGGAAACAGTACCTTTGACTCTGATGTAATTTATGGTATTATTTGAAAATAATTATCAACTTTATTTTGAGATATAAAAAAAACAGTTTCTCTTTTAATCCTTGATTTTGTATAGATGGAACAGTATTTCAACATGATGTAAGTCAATACTATGTGTTGTAATATGATTTGTTATGTATTTTAATATTGCTCGAATGCTATCATAGCTCATTTACTATGACCAGATTCAAAGATGATGTGAAGCTCCAATTCCTCATTAGCAGATGATTGTTCTTTACATTTGTATACAAAATGGTGATCTTTTGCAGTCCTTTGTTTTATTTTTTCTTGTGCTTGTTCTTGTGTTCAATTTCTTCTGGTTCTACAACTGTCCTGAGCTTCTGCCGCTGGGATTGTATTATGAATACAACTCTTGCATACATTGAACATGCAATTAGAGTCATTTTTATCACAAGCTGAGAATGATGTTGATAAATGTAATTTTCCAGTAAATAGAAATTTCAGATGGTGTAGCTTGCAATACATGAACTCAAGTTTATGTATTGATTGCACCTATAAGTGTCTCTGTCATCATTAGTTAATTTCAAAACAAAAAATGGTCTATATTTTTTAAACAAACTGTGTAACACAGGTTCAAAAGTTGCTATTTCATCACAGATTATTTGATACATCTCTTTAATAAAATGTAAGAAAAATCTTTTTTTGCATCTTTAAATTTTGTTCGAGTTTTCTTTTTACCTGCAATAAAATAATTTACATCATGTAAAAAAAAATATATATACTTTTTTTTTCTTAATATTTTTTCTTTGAACTCTGTAACATTTACCACAGCATTACATTTTTTTTAAATGTAATAGTAAGGGCTCCTTACTTTGCATTTCATATTTTATATTAAGTTATCCCATTAACTTGAAAGACATAAATCTCCCATTCATTAGAGAGTTTTTGCATACCGTACGCAAAAACTCTCTATTCTCGTACTACGACCACCAGATAATCTTGCATTGGTTGTTTTTAAATTTGGTGTCAAAATATCATGATGTTCTAATTTATTTTGCAATTCATGTCATTAATTTTCCTTATTCTTGCATTTTCCAGCATTTTTTTATTTTGTAGTGCTGAAATTGGTGTGGTTTCTAATTGTGAGAGAGATTCAAAACCTAATTTTTATAGCTTTTCTTTTTCTCAAAGTTGTAGCAGAAATTTCCCTTGCTCACTTGTCTGTGTTTTCAATTCATTTCACCAACTTTCTCTTTCTTTGCTCTTTATGCTTTTTTTTGTATAAAATTTCTCTCTGCACATCTTGTTGTCTCTTTTCTCTATCATTTTTTTTGTTCTGTTTTTCTGCCGCTGATAATGCTTTATTATTTTCTTTTTCATGTTGGCATTGTAAAAAATAAGTTATTTTTAGTTCACAACAAATAAAACAATGTTAAAATAATAATATCATTTAATTTATGGTAAATATGCAAGCTGAATTCCATAAAAATGTTAACTAAAGACAAGTAATTCTCCTGACAGGTAACATGTGAAAATTGTACAATACTAACTTTATTCCATAGTAATAATCAATATAGAAGTAAATTGTTAGGCTTTACAAATAATCAATTCATGTTTTCCATATGAAAAATAAATTCATCATATTTAACAATTAGGTATAAGTGGTAAGGTAATAACTCTTGAGGATTAATAAAAAGAAACGCCTTTCTTTGCATTGCCCAATTTTTAAATAATTTAAATTAAAAAAAAAGTAACACTCATATTGCAATTCTACGATAGGTCTTTACAACTCAAAATTGACAGTTAATTGATTTTTTTTTAATGAGGGAAAGGCATTATTCGAACAACAATTAGACTTGCTTTTACATGACCATCAAAACCAATTCATTAATAATGGCATAATGAGGAGCAGCAATAAATACTTTTCAGGATAAAAATGATGAGACATAACATGCCACTAAACACGTGTTATATAGTTTATATATCTTATTTTAACTTGCTGCATTATATATCTTATTTTAATGATAAGAAAAAAATAATCATAGAAACTCGCGCTCAAAACATAACCAATCATGCCCATGGAAAAATTAAAACATATAGTGAGTGAGCTACTCAAGGTATGGCACAAATTTAATTATAACATGTCAAGCTGAAATAAAACTATTGTAACATTTCAAATATGAGAAAATAAAACACACACATTATATGTGTGTGTGGGGAAATTATTTACTTCTTAAGGATGCATCTAAAACATCAATATTCATATGATATTGTTCTAAACCTAAAATGGATTCTGTGTAACATTTACAGACATTTTAATATTTCAAGAATTGAAACTTCATACATCTATGGGAAAATCTTGGTGCAATTGCATCACCACGAGAGAAGAAACCCATTTGGCATTAGTCGACAAACCAGTGTGGAGTGAATTTTGAGTACTTTTTTTTCCAAGGCACAAACATATAATTATTAGATTTATAATTAGCTCGTTTTAACTGTAAACTAATATTGGGAAAAAAGGAAGGAATTAATGTTTATTAATTGCAGCAATTATTATTTTAAGTAGGAATATTGATTTTGCAATTAAGGCAATATATCTGCTGTTAGAATTAAGAAAATGTTTACACTCGATTAAAATTGCTCATTAAAACCCTATCAGTTTAAATTGAAATTTTTTTTTAAATTGGAAACAAAAATTTTTCTTTTATTATGTCAACAAAACCATAATGAATAATCCCTTTTTAATAATACTAGATTTAAATTCACTTGTTTATAATAAAAATAAAACTTCTTTATAAAATATTTAAAACATTTAATGCCATTTAAATTCCTGAATTCTTTCAAAAAATTTTCTGCTTTGGTAACACTTCAGTTATGAATATTTTTCATAACAAGCATACATGTGAATACTTATTTTTTTAATTCTTTTTTATTTTGCACTTGTAAGCTAAATCTAATTTAGTTTATAATAAAAATTAGAAATCTCCAACAAAACAATCACTTGGTCACATCTCAGGTTATAAAGGATTCATTTCCATACCTCCTTATACTAATTATTCTTAATTATAGAATTATAAAACATTGGAGTGAAGATTCTTCATTCAAGGTTGCCGTAGTGATATTCTCGCTGGCAGCAAATGCGGTGGAGCCACCAGCCGGCTGTCTTTGTGTGTGGGGGGTGGGGGGCAACAGCGGTGAATTTCCTTTTAAGAGAAACAACTTTAACGTCAAAGGGTCGAGTACCTGAATTTTTCTTTCCATTGACGGATTTGTGTTTATTTTTTTTTTATTTCGGTTTCTTTTCTTCGAAGTTAAGATTTAATCTGGGATGGAGTTGGGATCTCACATTCTTTGTCTGGATATTTAACTCTGATGTCATTTTTAATATGTGGTGGGTAATTTAATAGGAGTCGGATTAATTTTTGGATTAGATACATGTCTGTAAGTGTCTAGAATGATAGTATTAATATTAAATGAATTCTCGAATGTTGTTTATATTTGCCAGAATGTTTTTAGTCATACCAGTTTATAGTGACTTGACTAGGAATTTATAGAATGAGTTCGTCGAGCATTATGCTAATAGTTCGTTCATTAATGACTTTGATTTCGCAAGTGAAAGGCATGTATTTGGTGATTGCGATATCAAGAGCGTTGTGCTGCTTACCGGGACGGGTGTTAAGGCATCTGAGGAGAGTTGACCTTACTTCGGGCGAAGTTTTAAAGATCGATTATTATTTTTCGGACTGTTCTAGGCCATGTGCGCTGCGGTGTGGTCACCGGCGATGACAACGTTGCGACCCGTGGCAAGAAGAGGTCTAATGGGAAAACTGACTCTCCTGGGTTTGGCGCATGACGAAATGGCATTTAAGCTATAAGTTGATCATTTTGATTTCGACTATAGTTGCTTCCATACATTTAACATTGGGTTGGAATTTCATGGTCAACTATGAAGTTTTTAAAGTAGATACAAGCGCCTTCTCTGATACTGGCTGTGTTGAAATCAATCTTGTCATTTTTTGTAGAATGAATTATTGGCTATTTTGGGCTCTTGTCCAGGTTGGAGGAAAATTTCCTAAACGACGAAGATATCAAGCTCTTTCTCTACTTCGAAATCTCATTGAATTTCCGATCTTGGATCGTTCGTATTCCAAAATTCCAAACGAAGGGAGTGTAAGTTTTTTCAGTTATCGAGCGAATTAAATTTCAATTGTTCAAAATTAATTCACCTTTCATTAGGCAGTTTTTCATCTGTGTTATGGGTGCCCTTTAGGAGAGGAAGGGCTGATCTGGAGAATCACGTCGTTCACCGATTTATCGTGCATCAATGCGAGAATTGCTTATTTATTTATTTTGTAGAACAGGCTGCCTTGAGCCCTTCTTAAATTGTAGGGCTCCATGTTTTGTTTCTGACAAATTATAAAATTAAAAATAAGGAAAATTGCTCAAAAAATATGAAAGTAATTTTGGATGAATACAAATTTTAATTAATGTGAATTTAAAAGATGCTAATTACACCATATTCATTTTTTTCTATTTGGTTACCATCAAATCATAAGTGAAGATTAAATATTTATTAACAATTTAAAAGAGAATTTCCTGATTAATTATATAATAGACGAAAAAAAAAAACAGGAAAACTAACTATAATCCTACTAATATTACTATTCATAATACTAAAATTTCCTGGTCTACAGAAACTAAATACCTAGGTGTAATTCTTGATCACAAACTCAATTATAATTCTCATATCCAATAGCTCCGCATTAAATTAAATAACCAATTACGAAGACTCTATCCTTTAATTTGCTGAAATTCTTCTCTAACACTGGATTAATCATTCCTGAGCAATTTGGCTTCAGAAGGCAATTAGGAACCTGTCACCAATTACTTAGGTTGACAGAGCGGATTCAAGACGGGTTTAACGAACGCAAATCCACGGGAATATTATTTTCGGACGTAGCCAAAGCCTTTGACAAAATTTGGCACAATGGCTTATTATTCAAGCTAATGCGACTTGAATTTTCTCCCGAAATCATTAAGATTCTTTGCTCCTACCTGCAAGCCCGAGCTTTCTTAGTCAGAGTAGGTGGAGTTACTTCCTCACCCATACCAATAGAAGGGGGTGTACCACAGGCGTCGCTATTAGCGCCCGCCTTGTTCAATATTTACATCAACGACATTCCGAGGGATTGTCAGACGAATCTATTTTGTTATGCTGATGACACAGCAAATGCTACACAAAACAAAGCACCTCAGCTTGCTGTTAAAGACCTTTAATTTTATGTTTACAAATTAGAAAAATGGCTAACCACCTGGAAAATCAAAGTAAATGCAACTAAATCAGCCTGCCTGCTATTTACTCGGAAGCCTTCTATTTCTCCATTAGGGAGTATCACTCGTTTTGGCCAGCCCGTCCCCTGGGTTACTGAATATAGGTACCTAGGGTTGTTTCTAGACGCAAAATTGTCTTTTAATTCCCATATCAAGAATACAGTTGCTAAAGCAACTGGTGCGAGCATTAAACTCAACTGCCTAATTTCTCGAAAGAGTAGGCTTGCGATCAAACACAAGCTTCTGCTCTATAAGTCTATCATTAGACCTATTCTGGTTTATGGTTGCCCGATTTGGGCCTCCACTTCCCTCACCAATATCAAGAGACTTCAGGTGTTTCAGAATAAACACCTGGCTATGATTGCTGATGTGCCATGGTTCGTTCGTCGAAAGATCATTCATAGAGATCTAGACGTCGAACCTATTCCAAATTATTTACTCAAAATTTCAAAGAATTTTCTTGAAAAATGTCCTCAGATTAGCAATGAGTTAATCCGCCATCTGCCTACCTATCACCCTGGGGTGAAAAGTTCGCAGAAACGCCCAAAGGCTGTTTATGACGTCTCCTATGATTGTTTTCCTAGAGTTAAGAGACATCATGGCTGTTATCCTGAACAAGCGATCACGAGTTCAGGTAACGGAGTGGATTTAATGTTGTAATTTTACGTCCACTGAGACTAGTTAACTCACTGTGTATCTGAGGAGTCGTTTGGCTTAAAAAGTTTTCGCGGCTGTATTAGTAAACAAAACGAATTGGCGCAGAGATAAGGTGATGGACTCCCAACCGTAAGGTTGAGGGTACGAATCCGGCACTCAGCTCAATTCACTATTTTTATACTTATGCTACGATGTGCACCACAATCCTTTCTTAACGGCTGGTGAATAGTTAGGTTTTTACTGTACGCTTTTTTACCCCTTGTTTTTGTTAGGAAAATAAAAAGATGGAATAAAACCATTAAAATGAAAATAAAAATTATAAAAATACGGTCCTGATTATGGCCTTTTTTTTTTTGTGTGGACTAACTTATTTACTTTACAGCTACCAATCTTCAACTGCTCTCACCGTTCAGCATAATCCCTGTGTACTGGGTTCAATGAGTCTATAAGACTGTGTTTACTTTTAATTATTTTGGCATCGACAACTGGTCCCTAATTGTACTGAATTTAAATGTAATTTTAATTTCTTTTATTTTGTATCTTACTTTTATTATTATTAGTATTTTTATCTTTTTTTTTGAGTACCATTGAACTTGAATTTTTAGAAACTTTATCTTGCATTTCTACTAACATTAATGAAGCAGCCAATTAAAATTTAAAGCATATTTATGAATTAAGATGAGGAGGTTTAAGGGGTATTTCCCCCTGTTGGTACTCCGTAATCGGTACGCCAGTGGCCATCATAGCATATGCGAGTCCAGTATGGGGCTCCACTGCGAATAGTAACTTCCTGATTCTGGAAAGGCTAGAAAACAAGATCTTGAGAATGATTACGGATTCACCCTGGTTTTTTTAGAAATGAAGAGATTAAATACTCGCTTTCAATTCCCAGTTTTAAAAACTACGTACAAAAAATTGGCGTTAAATTTTATGATTTTGTGTCACATGCCAATAACCCGGTCCTAAAAGAACCCCAAAATTTTAATTATGATATTTCTCTATCCAGCAGCAGCAAACGCCCGCGATACGTACTTAACATAAATAAACAATTCTTTTCCTTTTAGTTTCGTCCCAGACAACTCTTCCAAACTTCCAACTTTTAAAGTTAACATAACATGTGCAACGAACCTCTAATTGTTTTATTT